>JAKSZP010016400.1:0-47724 GCA_022478985.1 Massospora cicadina | reverse complement strand
CAGAAGCCCTGGCATCAGCTGATCATATAAAATCTGGTGTAGGAGGTGGAATGGGAGGGATGCAAAGGACACCACCAATGTGGTGTCTGAAGAAAGGCGAGTACAGGTAGTATGGATGGGAGTATTTTTAAAAAAAGGGGAATTAAAGCCGCTGCTGCAGCAACCTCCTCTGTTGGAAAGCCTATGTTGAAGTAGTCCTTGAACAGATGAAAATTGATATGTCAAAGGGCACAAATGCAACGGTGGTCAACTTAATAATTGCTTGTTGGCATATGTGAATAAACACCTATAATGACTTATGGGCAAAATCAGATAGTGGAGCAAGGGAGGGCAAGAGGATGGGGGGGTGAGAAGGGTGGATGCATTCCAGGTGGAGCACTAAGTCCCATGGGAGGACAAAATGGGCGGAAAAATTTGTTGGGCTATTTTACCAAATGCAAACGCGTTTGCCTGTAGGGCAGAAAATGCTAGATGGTGGAGCACCGCTACCCCACATTGGACAGCAGGCGGAAGATCTGTGAACATTTTTAGGAAAATGGGCATGCCAGATGGCTTTGGTAAAATGAACTCTTTTTTCTTGTAAAATTTTCTTGAAATGAGATTGAGCGGAAAAAAAGTTTCTTTTCAACAGTCTCATCTATATTGGTAAGATTTCCCAGTGTTGACTTTATGTATTACATTCTTTGCACATCCTAATTTATGATATTTATTTGGGAAGGTCGACCAGGGGACAAGCACTTCTGATATAGAGAGAAAACTAATGAAATTTGACAATTAAAGACACCCCAGAGGATTCAAGGCCCCTCTTGTTGTCTCCAGGATCACCAAAATTAGGATGGTAGGGAAGGGGAGTTATGCTGGCTTATTCTTGGATGCAGCATGTGTGAAGGAAAGGATCAAAATTTTTTGGAACCATATGGGGAACCATGTATTGATTGTCCTCCTGTTGTGGGGGTCATGTGTCCAAATAGCCATGCTTGGAAGTGTTTTAATATATGGCTGTGGAAGCGATGAATGGCTTCTTGGATTGTTGGCACTGCTCCTATGAACGATCCCAGTATTATTGTATGGATTGTCCATAGTGCTATTGCTACTATTAGCGCCCTGAGGGATGGGTGGATAGGAGAGTCCATGTTTATAGCGAACATGTTCCTT
Organism: Massospora cicadina; assembly: GCA_022478985.1. Lineage (NCBI taxonomy): Eukaryota > Fungi > Entomophthoromycota > Entomophthoromycetes > Entomophthorales > Entomophthoraceae > Massospora > Massospora cicadina. The sequence goes on along the minus strand of JAKSZP010016400.1, from coordinate 46,569 downwards.
GCTAGGCTGAATGGATGTCCGTTTTCTTGGCAATAAAAGGCGGATGGCATCTTTCCATACAGCCACTGATGTTGGGCATTGTTCTAGATGATGGGCTAGGCTTCCATACTGCCCACATATTGTACATGAGGAGTGAGTGGCATTTGCCCATTCTGCTGTGTGGTATACTCTCCTCATGCACCTCCATACATGTGCTCTTATCTTTGGTTGGAGTAGAGGGTGATGTGTGTATCTCCATACTCTTCTTTGAGTCTCCAGGTTGTATGGTATAACCATTTGTTCCAGGTAATCTATCCTGGCCATGGTACTTGGCTTTTTATTATATTGTCTGTGACTATTTGATAATTGATCTCCTGTCTGTGAGTTAGCCTTGGGCGTCTTCAGTGACTGGTTTGGCTATTTATGTGGATCCGCCATGTCACTCTTCTCATGGCTAGGAGTATTCATTGAAATGTGCAGGAGTGCCGTGTGGTCCTGCAGCTGTGGGATGGGATGCCAGATACTTGATTAAGGTGTTTGGGTGATCTGGGTTTCTTAATTGGAGTGCTCGTGTGAAGTTATATCTTGCTGTTCTGGCTTAATGTGTATCTAGAAGATCTGGGCTAGTCACCTGAGCTATCCAGGATCCCAGTATATGGGTTGCTTGCTCTACATCTTTAGTAAGCCCCATACCTCCATTCCTTCTAGAGCCAAATAGGGTTTTGAGGCGTACAGGGGGTTGTGGTTGGACCATAGCCATCCTTGTAATAGGGCGTGGACTGTGACGAAGAAAGATGGTGAGAAAGCGATTGCATGGGCCATGAATCATATGATTGATAGAATCATAGAGTTGGCTACCGTGACCCTTCCTGTTAGACATGTTTGGTGTCCATGTAAGGAGGCAATGCGCTTTGTTAATTTGTCCAATAATTGCTTTTCCATCATGGAGTTAGCGTAACCTCCTGCTTCCAACCATACTCCCAAGTGACGAACAGGGCCAGCTGTTGGCTTGGTGATGAATGGAAGTTTCAGTGAGGTCATTGCTAACTTTCGCCTCCTATGTCTGGTCAGGACCCTTGATGTTGTACTAGCTTGTTGGCCCTGTGTAGATGGCATCCACTGGGTCTGATATTTCCCAGGAGTATAATTTCCGTTTTCTCAGTGTTAAGTGATGCGTTGCTTATTGCTGAGTAATATTGTATTATGTTCTCAATTCTGAAAGCATCCTGATTGTTGGATATTCCCACCACACAGTCATCAGCGAAGGCCATCATTTTGACTGGTGGTTGGCCCTTGACGTTAATTCCTTTGAGCAGAGTGTTTGTATTTTGGATTAGGGGGTCTAGGCTAAAGTTGTAGAGTAGAGGGCTTAAGGGGTCTCCTTGTTTTAGTCCTCTCTGTGGGATAACTGGGTTGGTTAAGAAGCCTGCTCCCCACACAGCCATGGTTGCAGACTCTGTAAACAACATGACCCAGTTTATAAATCTATTTGGAAGCTTGAATTTTTGAAGACAGGCCCTAAGATAGGTCCAGTTTACCCTGTCATATGCATTTTGTTGGTCTAAAAAGACAAGTGCTTCAGAGGTTTTGGACTGGCAGACATTTGCAAATGTGTGGATGTTATCCCATATTGATCTTCTTGTAAAAAATCCATATTGTGATGGGGATATCACATCAGTTACAATTTCTCCTAGTCGTTTAGCCATAATTTTAGTAAAAAATTTTGCATCTGTATTGGTTAGGGAAATTGGGCGCCAGTTAGATAGGTTTAATCTGTCTCCTTTCTCGAATAAAGTGACCGTGTAGGCTTCTTTGCTTCCAGGTAGGAGGCATGTTTCCATAATACACTTTCTCAAAGAAGCTAGAAGAATGTTAAAGATGTTAGTAAAATATTTTATATAAAATTCATAGGGAATCCCATCAGGTCCAGGGCATTTCCCTCTTGGTGCACCGCATACTACTTCCCATAATTCCTCGCGCAAAATTAGGCTAATTAAATTTTTATTTTATAAAAAAACTTTTCTTTCTCGTTGCAAACACTTTTGCAACCCATTCAATTCAAGACTCAATCTAGTTTGATAATCTCATAAGAGGAGATTAGTCTGCGCCCATGTCTGGGAGCAGTTGGGCAAGCAAGGCAAGAGGAGCAGGCGGAAGGCCCGCAGCCTCTAACATTCAAAAACGCCCCAGAGAATCCGGCGTAATAGAAAAAAATCTAAAAAAACTGGCGGTCACAATTTCCCCAGAGATACTCACATGGCAAGCAGAATGCAACCAGTACACCAACACGCCACACTCTCAGCCACTTTTGTCAGTGGAATTCGGAGTATGTGTGTATCTGGACATCCAAAAAACGGCCTTATGGGAAAAATTTTGTGAAGATGTACACAAAATTTTCCCAACCACGGTGTACGTTGCACCTCACTCCATGTCATGCAGTTGGCTGGACCTGGGTTTCGAAAGAAAAATAGCAGTAGATGAGGCTGCAGCAGTGCGCATAGTGGTTGACCTCCCCAAAGCAATGGGTCATCAAAACCAAATGCACCAGATGGACAAAATCAAACCAAAATTTCCTCACGTTTGACTTTTTGCCTACTACAGTAAAACGTGACATTTTGGAGCAACACCTGAAAGATGGTCTCGCCATATATGGTGAAATACAATCTTTTGAAATGCAACGTTTCACGCTGATGCCACACCTGTGCATTGGCAAAGCCATTGCAGTTCTGACCCCAACTGAGGAGATCGTGAAGGACCTAACCCAGATCCTGCACTCCACTTTTATTGATATTACAGGGCACACCACCCACCCATTCTGGGTAACCGTGGACAGCGCGCCCCCCATTTGCACCCACTGTGATGCGTTTGGCCATAAGGCGCACGCATGCCCCATCAAGGAGGGCGTCAAATTCCAAGAGCACCCCTTGGCGGCCATGGCCAGCTAGAGGCGCACTATGAACCAACCGCAAGCACCAAGGAGGCTTTCCCGTGGGGAGCACAAGGCTGCTACCTATTGGTAAAGCCCATCTCCCCACAGGAGCGGAAGAAGGCCAAGCAGGCCCATAGAGCCGCAGCCAAGGAAGCGGCCAAGGCCACCACCACCATCCCACACTCACAATGCCAGGAGGACATGGAGACCTTCATGGAGGAAGTGACTCAGGAATCCATCACCCAATCAGATTGGGAGGCCCATGCCGAGCGGGCCACTCAATCCGAGGATCCAATGGGAGATTCAATATCACCCAATTGCTGCACCCAAACTCCAGTCAAAACTGACTTGGGACCTATCCCAATTGAAAATTTTTTTTTACCCTGCTTGACGGTGCACCAAACTTATCTGCACCACAAAAAATTTGTCTGACGTCAGGAAAACAAAAAGTGAAGGCCAAAGCCAACGCGACTCTTTCTGCAAAAATTAACAAAAACCCTGATAGCGTTGCTGCTAACACCCGCACTGCTGTGAAAGCCCGTGGGGACCTTGAAGAGGCTGGTGGGCCCGGGGCCCCACCCCTTGCACCTAAGGTGCGATGGGGGAAACCTTCACTCTAGGGATGCTGAATATCGCCAGACTCAAGGCCTCCCCATCCTGGGCTAGGAAACTGAGTTTTTTACAACACAATTTACCTGTGCATATCCTGGCCATCCAGGAGTCCCACTGTCCATGAGGTTCCAAGGAAGCTTGGAAAACAATGCTCCTTCCATCCCTATCCATTTGGTCAAAGCACTATGGGGTGCTAATTTGGAAAAATAATTTTTTCAAATTCACATCCTCAGAAACATTCCTAAATGGCTGAGTGCTCATCATCACCTTCGCGTGGGCTGACGTTGCACACACAATCATCAACCTACGCCCCAAACGGTGCACACAAGCATCAGGAATTTTTCTCGTCAGTCAAATCCCTCCCGTTACCCCCTGATTCTTTCCTAGTTGGCAACATGAACTGTTGGCTAACCTCACCAACGGACCAGTGGCCGCCCTCACCCAACGCCCCACAGGGTCACATAGAACTATACATTCTAAAAGCCACCCTTGGGTTAATGGATGCACTGCCGTGACATGCCCCACTGCTCAAAAACATGACGCGTCCCCCTGTTCACATGGCCAATTAAGGTCCATGACCCACATTGGCCTTATTTTAATGCCGGCGAAATTCCAACCCCACATCTCCCACTTCAAAACAACAAAAATGGAATTCTCCAACCACCGACTGGTCTCAATAATATACCACTTACCTGTCACAGTTGCAAAGGCCCCACATTGGTGCAAAATCTGCCCCCGAGCTTGCATCGCCAGGATTTTCCACGTGGGTGGAAGAGGCAACTTTGGCGAAATTGTTTGTTGCACCGTTTTGCGTGGACCCCATTTACATATGGGCAACTTTCAAAGAGGACACCATCCGCCACTATTGCCATCTCTCCTCCAGACGCTCACAAGCCACATTGGCAGTTATCTCGCGCGCTCTGGCAGAATTGGCCCACTTGGAGTCCAACATTCCAGCCACAGGATACAGCCCTGCATGGGGCCGGAAGTGGGCGGAGGCAGCTGCCCACCTCAACGCACTCAAAAGGCAACACAAACATCGGGTTTGTGTCCAATACAGGGCCACATGCATCACTAAAGGTGACAAGTGCACCGCATACTTCTTTTATAAATTTTCGCACCATGCCAGAGTGTGGCCTGCACACAGGTGCGAAGATCAGATAATTCTATTGTGGACATACCAGCTGAAGTGGCAATCAAAATGTAAAAATATTACTCTGAGTTATACCGAGCTGAACCAATTCAGCTGGCCAAAATGGCAGAATTTCTTGACTGAGCTCATATCTGCACCATTTTCCGATACCCAGAAATAATGAATTTAATTACTCCAAACAAATTATGGACAGCCATTCACGGTGCGCCAAACTGAAAATGCCCAGGCCCAGATGGCATTCCATATGAGTTCTACAAAAAATATTTCAAATATATATCCCCATTGCTGCTAACCTCACTTAACCAAAGCCTGTTGGAAACGCGCCTCCTACCAGGAGGACATGAGGCTTTTACTGTCACACTCTTCAAGAAAGGGGATAAGCTTGACTTAGCCAACTGGCGCCCCATTTCTCTAAAAAACACAGACACCAAAATTTTAACAAAAATAATGGCTAACCGTTTAGGGACTGTAGCATCTGCCACCATCTCCCCAGAACAATTTGGTTTCATCCCCAGAAGGTCGATTTGGGATAACGTGCACTCTGTGGCTAATGTATGTCAGTCCACAGCCTCTGGTCACTTGTATTCTTAGACCAACAAAAGGCCTATGATAGAGTAAACTGGGAATACCTTAGGGCCTGCCTCCATCAATTCCGCCTACCACCCTGCTTCATAGACTGGGTGATGCTGCTCATGGAATCTGCGACAATGGCAGTGCGTGGCCCAGGCTTCCTAATGGAAGTAGTCCGCCCTCAAAGGGGCCTGCGACAAGGGGACCCCCTCAGCCCACTCTTATACAACTTCAGCCTTGACCCACTACTGCGAAATGTGAATGCCCAACTCACTGGGGTCCATGTGCCAGGCCAAACCCCAGTCAAGATGATGGCATTTACAGATGATTGCGTGGTGGGGGTGTCTAATAACAAAGATGCACGCACTTGAAGCCCTCATCCAGGAATATTCCCGGGTAAGCAACGCGGCACTGAACGCCTCCAAAACCGAAATCATCCTCCTTGGTCGGTTTCAGAACTGCTGGGCCCCAGCAATTAGTTCCCAACCCAGCCCATCTCCTCGCCCACGTCCACGCCTTACTAACTCAACACACACCGCTCCACTGGTGCTCCCCTTCGTGCCACGTCCTACCATAGGACTGGTGCGCCATCTGGGCGTGTGGGTGGAGGCAGGCGGATATGCGTCAGCAGTAATGGAATGCCATATACTGGACAACGTGATGAAGCGAATCGCCTCTCTCAGAGCCCACCCTACTACCCTCACTGGCAGGGTTGTTCTTGCCAACTTTATGCTCCTATCCAAAGTCTGGCTCAGAGCCCACGCCATCCCCTTCTCACCAAGCTTCTCTAAATCCCTGTATGCTTTGCTGCAAGGATGGCTTTGGTCAGGCCGCCCTCCACCAGTATGGCTAGAGGTCATGTTTGGCCCTCATCATCAAGGTGGCATGGGCCTGCTTGACTTTAAAGCTCATGCTGCCAAGATCCTGCGCACTTGGATCGTGGCTGTCACCGCTCCTACACTCCCATCCCAACACTGGTCCCATGTGGCCCGCTCCAACTTCTCCTGAGCCTTGGGCCTCAACAATCCATCAAACCCCCACTCCCTGATGAAATACCTCGCATCACACACATCAGCCACAGGTCCTCACGGGACTAGAACCCACTACAAACGAATCCTACTCTCCATGCGAAGCGCAGAGTGGAGTATTCATATTAGCGGACATACAACCCGAAGAGGCCGCCCCTATCCTCAGTTCACACAAGAGGTACAGGGGCTACCCATCCATGATGGCGTGATCCCCATTCGACCCCATGTCCTATCCAGGGTGGACTACCTGGACATGATGGACATCCCTTACTCCACTGAGACCCAAAAGACTATCTGGAAACATGCACACCATCCTCTGTTGCAGCCTCAAGTCCGCTCCCATGTGTGGCGCTGCCTGAGGCGGGTGTATCATACAGCTGAGCGCTCTAACGCTTTACACTCATCCTGTGTCGTGTGTGGCCAGTATGGAATGCTGTTCCACCGCCTGGAGAAGTGCCCCACCTCTAAAGTGATATGGCGCGAAGTCCAACGTCTGCTAGGTCAGGATCAAACGCATCCCTTCAGTCTGTCAAGAGATATGTTTGCTTCATCAATGGCCTCCCCCTCCCACCCTCCCTCTGTGCTCTGGTGGTTGCAATCGCCATGTGGACTATCCACACGATTGTCTTGGATGCCATCGCTGGCTCCATCCCCACCCTCCCAGAAGCTGTCCACAGACTCTGGTCTCATTTGGTGGACCACTTTCAAGCGTGGATGTTTGGATCTCTCACTGCGTCGCCAACAGCTGGTCTCCTCCTGGTTCCCAGTCTGGTTCATCAAATCAGACCCCTTCCTCCACACGTGCTTAATAGTGGCTACGGCCCCTTCACACGTTCCTTCCCCCTCCCCATAAGTGGCGTTCCCGCTGGCAACAAGAGATAGCATCACTTCTCTGGGGGTGCCTCCCCTGGTACTAAGTTTATCTTTCCTGAGTCATATTTGGAAGTGTCCATCCCATGGTAGGCCTTCCCGCAATAAATTTAAAATTTAAAATTTTTATTTTTGAACTGCGGTGTCAATATATGCGCTTCTAAGATTTTTTTGATTTTTTGGCTTAACTGGCTCAGATTTATACAACTTCATATAAAACCTGTGCACTTTGGTTGCGACCTCTTTGGGTGTTTATGCTATGTATTTGTCCAGTTGACAGACCTGTGTACAAGCTATCATATTTTTCCTGGCGTGGGATTGGTAGAAAAAGTAGCTCAAGCAAGTTTCTCTATCTCTTATGTTTTGCCTTTATATGACTTTAACTCAGTGTAGGAGTTTGCAGATCAGGGTGTTTAGCTGAGCAGAAACCTCCGCTCATTTGCGACCCCATCCATGGCTATATCCCATTCTTGATACATTGTTTTCTAGATGGTCAATTTCAGCCAATGTGTGTTTGATAATGGCTGAAACTGCTCTGTGTCTCCTAGATGATGTGTGTTTATTTGTTGGGTTGTTAATTTTTTTAAAGTTTTCCCAGGTGGTTAGAGGGTCTGAGCAGAAAGGTGTTTGGAAATCCCAGGTTGAGGATATTTCCTCCATCCAGGATTAAAGATTCCAAGTCAGCTAAACTTTCTGGGCGTATTCTGCACCATCTGGGTGCTTGGGTACTTGGTTCCGCCAGATTGTAGGCCACCAAAACTAGCCAATGATCAGAAAATTCGATCTTTGTAGTTTTTAATTTTTGAATTTGGTGACAGAAAATTATTGGTGTGAGTATTAGGTCTATTCTCAACATAAAGACAAGTGTACCATTGTGTACATGTGGGCGTGTCATGTTTTGTAGCAGGTATTGTCTTTTTGGCAGTGGATCATATAGTCACAGGGTGGCCTTTAGTACTCGGAGTTCCACTTGCCCTTGTGGTATCTCTGTTATGTATGGCCATTGGTCCATCTCTGGGTTAATCCAGCAGTTCAGGTCTCCCATGACAAAAGTATTTGCTGGTAGATTTAGTTGTGTTAGGGCTGTGAGAAACTCTCTTCAGTCATTTGACTATTTGGGACATACACACTAACTATTGTGTGCACTTTGGTGTGCCATGAGAAGGTTACAGCGAGTATGCGGCCATCCAGGAATAAATTTTTATTAATAAATTTAAAGTTTTGGTTCGCGCATACTATCACCCCACAGTGGAGTGACCAAAATGATATTATTGGGAGGAGAATTTTTTCTCATGCCTCCTCCTCTCCCTGTGGACAGTGGGTTTCCTGCACTGCCAGGATATACACAGGTGGGTTTCATAGAAGACTCAACTTCTTGGCCTGGGACGTTAAGGCCTTGAGTCCTGCTATGTTCAGCGTCCCTATCTCTACTGGGATGCCCGATGTGCCTCAGGAGCAGTTAATAGGGCCCCCCAGCCCTACTCCCTCGCTCACATTGCTCTCCACTGCACCTCTGCTGCGGAGAGCATAACCATGAGTAGGAGTTGGGTGTATTCTGCCCTTTTCATCGCCGCAGTTTTTGCTCCTCTCTTGGCTTTTCTTGGTTTCAATATGTTATTGCGGTGCACTTGTGGGTTTTTATTGGCCACATTATTTTCTTGTGCATTCCATTGTTGATTTTCCTTCCCAATTGGGTTAAATTCAGCAATTTCTGGGGGTGCACTGAACCCCAATTTTACTGCATTCATTTATAAATCAGGTTCCGCCAAAAATTTAATCTGGTTGGATTGGGTGTATGGTTTTCCGCGGGTTGATTGGTTCATGGACTCAAATTCCTCCATGTCTTCCTGGATCTGCCTTGGCAATATGGTTGATTCCGCCAAGGCCTTTGCCTTGGACGTGGCCAGCTTGCAAGCTTGTTTGGCCATTTTTCATTCTTTTGGGGAAATAGGGTCAATAATTTTATATTGCCCATATCTCCCCAGCTGAAGGCTTGTGTAGTATCCGTGATTTTGGCATACTCTGAGTCATCTCTGCCCACTTCCCCTCACATAATTCCATTTCTATCAGGCCTTCTTTATGGGGCAAGCGTGAATCTTGTGCTCAAAGGCCTGTCAGTGGTTGCATATGGGGGTGCGCTTTCCACTGTTGTGTGGAACAGCTGAGATTTTTCCATCAATGGTGAAGGATGTGATGTGGGGGATTTTTGTAATATCCTCTACTGCATCCTGGTCTGGTGAAATAAGTGCTATTGCCTTCCCAATGCTAAGGGTCATCATCAGCTAGAATCTTTGCATTTTGAATTGTTTGATTTCTCCATAGGCTTCCAAGCCTTCTCGGAGATGTCTTTTGACTACATTGCTCACCAGTGTGGTCAGAAGATAATCAAAAATGATGAAATTGTCTTTGGACTCAGTCCAATGGGTGCATTTGGTCGGGACCAATTGCTGTCCATCGGAAATGTTGAGTACCACTCTGACCTTTACTGCTTCATTCACTTCATCCACAGGTTTGAACCTAAGATCTACCCAACCTCTGCGGATAGTATGGGTTGTTAAGTACACTGCATTTGGGAAAATTTATGTTGGGCTTTGCCAAACTTTCCCCACATTATCAGTGTTTCTACGCCCAGGAAAACTCATATACCGTGTTCTACCAGTGACAATGGTTGCAATTGGGATACTTCCAAATAGCTGCAGTATTTTACCAAAAAATTGACGAAACCTGCAGGAGGCACCACCTCAGGTTTTTTATTTTTGCTTAGATTTTCATTTGTACCTGTGTGCTTAGTACCTTTGGGCAGTGCAGGTCTGGTTCCACTGCCCTTTACCGCATTTGCCCAGCTATTTACCTTATTGTTCATACTTATCTCGCCTGGTGTTAATTATCAAATTACGCTGTTTGAAGCAAATCAAATTAAGAAAAGTGATAGTAATCGGAAAGAAAAGTTTACATCCTAAGTCATGATCATCCTGGGAGAAGATTTTCCAATACTTTTTAAAATAGTTCAAGCACCTCCTTCCATTGTCTTTCCATCAGATCAGTGAGTTGCTCCCAGTTGACCAATAAATTTATATTTCAGAAACCCCTACCAGAAAACCCTTCTTGCAAGAGTCCAAAATAATGAAATTTTTAATTCTGCTGTTATAAAATCAGACGGTATTGTTAGGATCTGCTGTATTGTTTGTACAGGCCAAACCCACTGAGCAACAGACAGACAATGTGGGGATTTTCAGTTCTTCGGACACACTTGCAAATATACTAAAAATAGGAGCAATTGCCCTAATCAACTTTTTTATTTATTTAATAGATACAGCCATCTTTTGCTGTCCTACTCTCTCTACTATTAACAACCTTACTCTCTCAATTGCCCATCTTGCTTATATACTGCAGCTTCAGACGTTAATGCTCTCATAGCTTGGGCTATTCTATTCCACCAATTCTCCTTGATTCCAGCTTGTTATCTCTTATTTTCTATTGCCCTAATTGTAGTCAACTTACCTATATTCAAAAATGTCAACATTGCCTTATCAGCTTATTTAGAGGCAATCCGCAATAACCCATTATATCCCAATATCACCTCATCTTGAGGTACTTGAATAATTGCAACTGATATCATGTTTGGCAGATTATTACCAATCCTCCCTAGCTGTCCCATGATTATCATCCAGTCATATTGGAATTGCAACATTACTCCCTCTTTGACTAGACAATAAGGCTCCTATTGTTTTTATGGTCAGAGGAACTTTTCGTGTACCTGGTTAATAATTAGACCACTTGCAGGGTCCTTGATGGCATACACGTTGACCCCAGTTTTCTCTATAACTTCGAATGGACTAGTACAAATACTGGCCAGCTTGTGTTTCCGCCCAAATCCATGTTGGTCATGGAAGAGAACCATATCGCCTTCCTTGAATGATGTCATCCCACTATGATGTACCTGATCGGTGGCCTGATTCCTGATCTTCTTAACTAAGCCGAAGGAATAAGCTTCAGGTTTCAGTTTGATCAGAATGTTCGCGAGGTTATTCAAATAGTGGTGGGGTTCCATTCCACCAGTGTCTTCTACATACAAATAAAGTAACACCGGAAGAGCCAGGTGTCATCCATATAGTAGTTGGAAGAACTCTTCCCTGTGGCGGAATGGTAATTAATGTTATAGGCGAGCATGGTAGTGGAAATGAGAGAGCTAAAATTTGAAGGATGATCCATTACTAACTTTTGTAGGATGTTCATCAGAGTTCCATTCACCTGTTCAACCATTCCTTTAGGTTTGGGGTGGTAAGGGGTCATCAGAACCCCACAGATTCCCATAAGCTCGTTCAATTTGGGGAGGATGTGTGAGGTGAAGTTGGTTCCATTGTCAGTGAGAATGAACTGAGGGCATCCGTGTCACTGAATAATGCATTCCATCATGAACTTGGCCACTGTAACTGCCACCAAATCTTGTATTGCTCTCACTTAAACCCATCAGGTCAAGTGGTCGATAGCCACAAGAATGTACTTACACTGGTTAGCTCCTGTTGGTAAGGGACCATTGACATCAAGGGAAACTGTGTGCCAAGCAAAATGTGGTTTCACTACCTGGTATGAAGTCTTGCGGTGGAATGTCTTATCCACTTGGCACTGATGGCAAAAGGAAATAGTTTTGAGCTCATTGAAGCTCATGCTTTCCCAATAGTTCTGAGGGTGCAACAACTCCATTGTCTTGCGCACCCCACCATGTCTGACTGCCCTGTGGGCGCTCATAACGATTCCCAGTTGTGCTGAAGGTCACGGAAAATTCACCATAGAACAGCCAATCCGCTTGTACAGTTCCCCGTTATGTTGGAAGGTATTTGTTCACATCTTGTTTAATGCTTTGATCACATGGGTGGTTCATTGTCATACTTTACGCTAAGAATCTTATTGTACATCATGTCAATGAGGTCCGCCATCACCGCAACAGTTGCCAATCAAGATAAACAGCATTCTGATGCTTTACTACTGGCCAATGGAGGATATTAAAGTCATAAGCCTGAAACTTAAGAGCCCATCGAGCCAAAAAGCCTTCAGGTTCTTTAAGGTTCTGCAACCAGCGTAATGATGCATGATCTGTTATGACTTTAAACTTTACCCCATGCAGATAGACTATGAATTGCTTATATGCATAGATCACTGCTAAGCACTCCCACTTGGTCATAGTATAATTACGCTCATGACAGTTCAGACCTTGACTAAAGTACACTACAGGATGTTCCTCTACCTTATCATCTTTCTGAGAAATTACTGCCTCAACAGCGGAAAGGATGCATCTTTATGAGTGATAAACTCATGATCAAAGTTTAGATATCATAACACTGGTGAGCTGATCAACGCCGTACAAAGTGTATCAAAAGAGGATTGATGACATTATGTCCATTCAAACACAACGTCCTTTTTTAACAACTCAAATAGCGGACCCCCAATACAGCTAAAATTAGGGATAAAGCGCCAGTAGTAACTGACCATTCCCAAAAATACCTGTATGTTGCATTTACTATTGGGAGTAGTCATTTTGCTGTTGGCCTTCGCCTTAGCCAGCTGTGGTTTCAGCCCTTTAGAGTCTACCATGAACCCCAAGTATTTCAGCTGATCTTTGAAGAAGTTATAATTTTTAGGTTTAATTTCAATGTTCACTCAGCCAGCGGTGGAATACTGTTTCTAGGTGGTTGAGATGCTCTGAAAAGGTTTGAGAGAAAACGTTAATATCGTTGAGGTATACAAGGATTCATGACAGTTTCAGGTCACCAAGGATAGTATTTATGGCTCTCTGAAATGTAGCTGAGGCGTTGCACAGCCCTTGAGGCATCCACATTGGTTGAAAAAGGCCTTTGGAGGTGATTTTAGCACATTTTTCCTGTTACGCCACAGGTAACTCAATTTGCCAGTACCCTGATATCAAGTCCATCGCTGAAAAGTAACAGGATCTCCCTAACTGATACAAAGCATCGTTAATTCTTGGAACAGGGTACAAGTCCTTTTTTTGTAATACTGTTGAGCTTCTGGTAGTCTATTACTACACGATTGGTGCCATCCTTCCTTTTTACAATTAGAACAGGCAAAGCCCATAGGCTTTTGGATGGATCAAGCATTCCTTGATCTAGAAACTTGTCAGTTTTGTTAGTGACAAAATATTCCGCTGCCCTGGATCAGTAGATCAGCCAGGGCCTTAGAAGGGGATGGTCTCCGGTGTCTACTTGAAGGACCACCCCCAAGCACACCCTAAGTTATGATCGTTGACAGCAAAAATCCCCTTGTACTTCTGAAATAAAGCTATTGCTTGGTTTTTTTTGCTCTTCTGACAACACTAATAAATTACTCCGTGATACCATTGTTAGTACACCAGCTGGTGCCTCAACTGGTAGACCAAATTCATCCAACAACCCAAAATCATGAACCTAAAGGACCTCATCTATTGAAATAAAATGTAAATATGCTACAATTTGGTGTCAGAGGATTTGCATTGGTTCATTATGGAGGTTTGCTAACAAAACCTTAATCTCTCCATGTCCCAGAAGTATAATCCCTGGAGCCACATGCAGCTCAAACTGCATTTGATAATAGAGCTCAATGACTTCCCCATATAGCCCAATAGGCACTCCCACCTCTAACTCAGTGTTCACTAAGACTTGATGTCCAGAAGTAATAAATATGAGCCCTGCATCTCAAAGAGGTATCTCTTGATATTCATATTTCTGCTGGGGAAGGGCCCAAGTCTTGTGCTTTAGTCGGTGATAGCAAACTGGCATCACCCCATTACTATAGTCAAGGTTAATATGGCTCATATGCACCAGATCCTTCAGTACTCCGCTAGTGGTGAAGTAAATTGGGATCCGCTGACCCAGAATGGCGAGATTCTCCTCCGTCATATCAATGACAGCCCTGAAATGGTGCAGGAAAGCAGTTCCAATTAACAGGTCATTTTTTTTGTTTGGCAGCACTTTTTCCAGAGCTACAATGACAGTAGACCCAAAGTGTAGAGGTAGCGCACTGTAAGCCCCAGCAGAAATGGTGCTTACTGCTCCAGCAGTTCCGTACACCATTTGATGGTCCACATCAGGTTTTAACGTCAACCATGTCTTAAAATTTTAATGGAAACTATGTTGGATGGAGAACCAGTATCTATTATATCATGAACCCTATTTTTTGCTACAAAAATATCACAGTATGTACACTCATAACAAGAAGAATATTGACTGTTTAATATGTGAACATTTATGGGCTCTCCTTTTTTCAAGAAAACTCATTATCCCCTCAATGACTTGGGGGTATTCTTTGACAATGGCATCTACTGGAAGGGTGACGTTTACTCCTTTCAGAGTTGGAGCATCTGCAGCAGAAAAGAGTTTTTTAGAGGAAGCTTGATCAAGCATTTGACAGTCATATGGCTTTGGTTGTTCTGGGGACTCTTCTTACACCACTACCTTTGCTTGAGCTCGTGTCACTACATTTACTCCTTCAACTGGATGCTGATATAAAAGTCCATTATCATACTGAGGGATTTCTGCAGGGTATACAACTATTGATTCAGGGACGTTTTGAGTTGGTATCATGGAGGTAGAGGGTCCTGTCTCTACTCCGCTCTATCTTTTCCCTGATAGTATTGATATTGGTGTATGTAGTTCACATGGCGGTTATGGCAAAATTTTGCCAAATGACCAAGGCAACCACATTCATAGCAGTTAACCCCATAAGAGCCACGTCCTTGATTGTCATAAGAGGGTCCAGATCGAAAAGTTTGGGGTCATTCAGCGTAAATAGGCCCAGGTCAGTAAGATGGTTGTTGACGTTCAGAATAGCTAGGTCCTGGTCAATAGCTGGTTTGCTGACGGTTTTGTGACCAGCTCATTTATGCTGATTGAACTGTTGAGTATAATTCAGCTGAGGATGAGGCCAGAGTTATAGAAAGGCTGAGTATTACTAAACGGAGATGGGGTCAGATGAGAGTATTCTCCTGGATAAGAGGGTGCAGTAGTGGCAGTAGCCTTCCATTCCATATTCAGTGGCGGAAAGTTAGGGGATATGTGACGCAAAAACTTTACAATCTTGAGCAGAGGTACGTCGTCATCCAGAAGTGGCGAAATGACATTGTGAAGCTCTCAATATGGCTTTGGCATGGAGGTCATGGTGATGCAAATGTCAGCTTCCGCTAAGTACCCTGCCCCAATCAGCATGTGGGCTTCTGTTATGAATCAATCAGCAAACTCCAGGAGAGTCTCATTTTGGCGGAATCCAATTGTTAAGGATTCTGTTTTTCGATGCGACATCTTTGAGGTACCCCCAAACAGGCGGAGTATGATATCCTTCACATCATTATAGGTGACAGAGCTACTTGGGAGGAACAGGTGACCTGATTGGCACTCCCAACGTCCAAGGCAGATATCAACAACTTAGCCTTCCATCTATCAGATGCGTCTTCCACTGAAAACTCAAACCTTTTGAAGAAACCATGAATGTTCCCGTTTCAATCAAATGGTGGTAGTTTTTTTGATAATAACCTCCTCATCCCATTAATGGGTTTTGGCCCATACTAAGGAATGGGTTAAGATCTGAAAGAAGTCTCCCAATGAGAAGTGGGATCAGTGGAAGTTGAGATATACGCCGCCTCAGGGGTAGTGTGACCTCGTGTCATGGTTGGTACCACCATTACATGAGAGAAGGGGCGTTCCAACTCATATTCATATACGGTACTACCATCCTGGGTGCAGTAGCTCTAACCAGTGGTATATTCTTCCTTGTATGATGTCCCTCTTGATGGTCATCCTTCTCCCAGCGAGAAAACTGAGAGTTATTGGTCAATCTTTGCTCTGCGCACTGCAGCCATTTGATGGTATCATTCAATTGGCTGGCGAGTTCTTTGTTTTGATGTACCAAGGTTTGCATTTGGTTAAACGTGCTATCAAGCTAGTGCATGACAACATCTCGTTCTTGAAAGAGTTCATCTTGGTTTTTGAGCACCACGTATAAGGTAAGTTTAAGTTCCTCATATCCAGCTGGTGCAGTGTTCCGTGAAGATTCCCCAGCAACACAGGCTGTGTAAGGAATGGCTGGTGACTAGAGTTTTGGAGTGTTTGGTGGTTGATCAATGAGCCCCCTGTAGTGAGCACCACTTTTATAAAATCGAATGGTATTGTTAGGATATGACATATTGTTCATACAAGCTGAACCCGCTAAGCAATAGACAGATGATGTGGGGATTGTTGGTCTTTAGGACACACTTGAAAATATACTTAAAATAGGAGCAATTGCCCTAATCAACCCTTTTATTTATTTAATAAATACAGCCATCTTTTGCTGTCCTACTCTCTCTACTATTAACAACCTTCCTCTCTCAATTGCCCATCTCGCTTATATACTGCAACTCTAAGTAATAACGCTCTCATAGCTTGGCTATTCTATTCCACTGATTCTCCTCAATTCCAGCTTGTTATTCTCTAATTCACTATCACCCTAATTGTAGGCAATTTACTTCATATTCTTCAAATGTCAACATTGCCTTATCGCCTTATCGCCTTATTTAGAGGCAATCCATAATAACCCATTATATCCTAATATTGCCTCATCTTGAGGCACTCAAATAATCATAATTGATATCATCTTTGGCGGATTCTTCCTAATCTGCCCTAGCTGTCCCACGATTATCATCCAGTCATATTGAAATAGTGACATCCGCCATTGGGATAAGATGAACAAATGTGACAAGCTGGTTTTTCTCAATTTTCACTAGTTTTCTACTCAAATTTTCCAGGAGAACACGAAATTTTCCATGGACTTGCATCACTATTCTAAGCGCCAACCATGGCTCTACTTTAAACTCATCCATGGGCTGCTGACCTCTCCATATAATAGCTTGAGTACTTACAAAGTCAATCCTGTATTGACTATTATCTGTGATCCCAGCAGTATGGTACTCAACTTCTTGGTTCATAGCAGAATTCCCCAATCTTCCAGGATTCCTGTTGGAATTTCTCTTCACTTTTGTACGACCAATTAATAGCAAATTGAAATAATACCATTGTTGTAGATCAGATTGATTTAATTGTTCCTCCTGATAAGTGGACTTTCTTGTCTCTGATAGACCAGAGGGTGTGTGACCCAATATGATCAACGTATTGTCCTCAAAGTTACATTTAAATATGTATTTCCTTAAAAACTTGGTCCCTATTAGAATGTCATATTTTTGGTTGGCCAAAACTATAGCTGGGGTGGATACCACCAACAATAAATCTGAGTGGTAATGTGCTATATGCTCCACAGAAGATGGTCATATCTGGCCCGATGGTTCCATATTCTTTCTTGTGTTCTAAATTTGTTAAGATTTTCATTTCTTCACTAACTTGGTTGAGACATTATTAATAAGCACTCCACTGTCAATTATCTCCCACAGCTGCACTTGATTGACCAGTATATCAGTATATGTACACTCAAAGTATTACAAAATAGTGTTTACTGAGTGTATAGTGGCGTTATTTGCTGAATCAAGGTGTGAATTATTTGCATTGACAAATCAGGAAAATCTTTCTTAATTGCACTTAAAGGGATTGACAGATTTTCCTCGTCTAATCTGACCTTGATCAGTTCATCAGGATTCTCAGCAGATTAAATCTTGTCTGCTAGTTGGTGTGCGTATGGGTGAGTGACCTCCTTAATTTATTTCAGGCTCTATCCCCTTTGCTCTGGCTCTGGTTACAGCTTGACATCTAAATTGACCACTTGATAAAGCTGGCCCTGCGTGTCATCATTGATGAACAGATCACTAAGGCCAATGTCCTCATTTATAATATTGGGAGGAACAGGTTTAACTGCAGCCTTAAACTGTTCCACATCTAGGCCATGGGCCCTTTTCCCAAGTCCTGTGCAGTAATGAATTCCTTTGCCTGCACCATTTTAGTTGCTCTTTAGGCTTCTTGCTGAAGCACTGGGAAGCAAAGTGGCCTTTCCCTCCATAATGGTGACACCACATGTTACTCTTGTCTGTCCGTTTGAGCCCTCAGATTTATTTCCTAGAACTGTTTGATTGGTTGATTCCTTACTGGGCTTGGTCAATTTGGTGGGGTTTGAATTTCTGACTGGGCTAGGTTTGAAGCTTTAATTAGGGGCCTTAAACGTGGCTCCTAGCATTTTCAAGTGATCCACCATTTGCAAGGTAATTATTTTAGTAATTAACGCAGAAGACATCATTTGATGTAAATTGAGATAAGGCAAAGAGATGCTTTTAATGCAATCCATGAATTAAAATCAGTCAAGACTTTTTCTCCGTCTAAAATTTGTAATTCTTGGTAGAATTAGTTGGCAAAAGTTTCTAAGGTTTTGTCTTTCAGGAATTATATTCTCATAAATTCTTTATTGAGTTTTAACATATGCAATGGACTTCCAAACTCCTTCATAATTGCAGCCCTGGCCTTATAATAGGACCAGCTGTCTCCCTCAAGATGGTAACACCAAACTTTGGCAATCTGTATCCAAGCAGTTAATGACCATCAAAGCTTTTTGTCTATTGCCACACCCAAATATAGTCATTTCAAACAGGCAGAAGAACGAAGGAGTGTTATCCCTATGAATAGTGGGTAGTTTTGGCGTGGCTTTAATTCCTTTAAATCTTCTTTAGATGCCACTCTCAGCTCAACTACCCAACTGACTAGAGAAGTAACCTTGGGGGTCATCTACAAAATGGTAGTGAATGCTTCAGCATATTATAGGAGTTGTTGTCTTACCAACTGGAGTTCTTGGGATCTTTCCTTTAATATCAGTTGCCGCATAGGGTGTGCATTCACATTTCTGATCCTTCAGTTTATCAACTTGTTTTGCTAGTCATTCCATGGATAAACTGAGTGAGTGCAGTTGAAAGTGTTTCACTTTGTGTTCCACTTCAAAAATAAAACTTCTCTAATCAAATATCTTTCTTTATTTTTCAATGGCATTACTTTTTCACGTAGCTCAATGCTAAAATTGAAAACTTCTTTTACTCCTTCCTCAATCTTAGTAACTCTCTCCTCTAAGGCAGTGAGTTCTATATGATCATCTAAATTTAATGCGTTCTTGTTGATAATTTCCAATCTCATTAATAGCTTTATTAATACTTCCTTATATGACATCATGAATTTGCTTATCTTATTCAAAGTCCTTCTGTAGTGAGCACCAAATGTTAAAAACTGAGACTAGTAGCAACTCTACTTATGGAAAGGGTACCAATTGTTTAATGCTGTCTTTTTTGCTAGTTGTTCCCAGAGATTATTTAACACAGGTTTGGTTATGTGCATAATTTGCATTGCTTGATAGTAATAGATATATATGAGCGATAATAGCATGATGACTATTATCTGTAGTTAAATAAATAAACCAGATATGGTCCAACGATAAACTTGGGATGATCCATGATATACTAATTGACAATTAGGGACTCCTTTCCTATCCCAGATAGACTTAATCCACTATCAGATTCAGAGGTTCCCAGCCTTAATTCCCAACATGCTGGGCTGGCAGAGATCTACATAAAAGGTATGATTCTCTTCTGATTGTATCTGATCCTTACTCTTTATCACACAAAAGAGTCACAAATATTATCCTACAACAATTATTAAATGAAAATGAATAAAACTTATTACTTTTCTTTCTGATTGTTACCACTTTTAGTAATATGATTTAATTCAAACAGTACAATTTGATAATCAATACCAGGTGAGATGAGTATGAGTAATAAAGCAAAGAGTTGGGCAAACGCGGTAAAGGGTAGCAGACCTGGACCTGCACCGCCCAAAGGTACCAAGCGCACAGGTACAATCAAAAATGTCAGCAAAAACAAAAAACCTGAGGTGGCGCCCCCCGCGGGTTTCATAAATTTCTTAGTAAAATACTGCAGCTACATGAAAGTATCCCACTCGCAACCACTGTCATTGGTGGAACATGGAATATGAGTTTTCCTGGGCGTAGAAACACCAACAATGTGGGAAAAGTTTGGCAAAGCCTGACTTAAATTTTTTCTGCATGTGGTGTACTTAACAACCCATACTATCCACAAAGTATGGGTAGACCTTGAATTCAAACCTGTGGAAGAAGCGAATGAAGCAGCAAAGGTCAGAGTGGTACTTGACCTTCCTAACGGACAGCATTTGGTATCAACCAAACGCACACATTGGACAGAATCAAAATATATTTTCATAATCTTTAATCACCTTATGACTACATTGGCATGCACAGTAGTCAAAAGACATCTCCAAGAAGGCTTGGAAGCCTATGAAGAAATTAAACAATTTGAGATGCAAAGATTCCAGCTGATGCCAACTCTTAGCACTGGGAAGGCAATTGCAATTATTTTCCCGAACCAGGAGATAGTGGAGGATATCACAAAAATCCCCCACATTTTATCCCTCACCATTGATGGGAAAAATCCCAACTGTTCCACAAAACAGTGGAGAGCGCACCCGCCATTTACAACCACTGCCAGACTTTTGGGCAAAATACTCATTCTTGCTCCATAAAAGAAGGCCTGAGAGAAATGGAATTCTGTGAGGAGGAAATGGGCAAAGATGACTCAGAGTATGCCAAAATCATGGATACAACACAAGCATTCATCTGGGGAGAACACGGGCAATATAAAATAATTGACCCAATTTCCATGAAAGAATGAAAAATGGCCAAACAAGCTTGCAAGCTGGCTGCGGCCAAGGCAAAGGCCTCAGCAGAATCATCCATATCACCGAACAGATCCAGGAAGACATATGTGAATTTAAATCAATGGACCAATCAAACCTCATGGAAAAGCAAACACCCAATCCAAACAGATTGAATTCAGAGGAACCCAATTTGGAAATAAATGCAGCAAAACTGGGGTTCAGCGCACCCTAAAAATTGTGGAACATAACCCAATTATGAAGGAAGATCAACAATTGAATGCGCAAGAAGATAATGTGGCCAATAAGAGCACATAAGTGCACCACAATGATAAATTGAAACCAAAGAAAGCCAGGAGAGGAGTGAAAACAGTGGCAATGAAAGGGGAAGAATACACCCCAACTCCTACTCATGGTTATGCTCTCCGCAGCAGAGGTGCAGTGGAGAGTAATGTGAGCGAGGGAGTGGGTCTGGGCGGGCCCTGCTAATCGCTCCTGAGGCGCATTCAGGCGTCTCAGTAGAGATAGGGATGCTTAAAATAGCGGGACTCAAGGCCTTAATGTCCCAGGCCAAGAAGTTGAGTCTCCTGCAAAACCCACCTGTGGACATCCTGGCGGTGTAGGAAACCCGTTGTCCACAGGGAGAGGAGGAGGCATGGGAAAAAATGCTCCTCCCAACAATATCATTTTGGTTGTAACACTGTTGAAAGATAGTACGCATGAACCAAAACTTTAAAACTACCAACGAAAATTTTGTTCCTGGATGGCCGCATACTTGCTATAACCTCATGGCACACCAAAGTGCACACAATAGTTAGTGTGTATGCCCCAAATGGTGCACATGACTGAAGAGAATTTCTCACAGCCCTAGCACAACTAAATCTACCAGCAAGCACTTTTATAATAGGAGACATTAACTGATGGAATAACCCAGATATTGACCAATGGCCATACATAACAGAGATACCACAAGGGCGAGTGGAACTCTGAGTATTAAAGGCCACCCTGGGACTATATGATCCACTGCCAAAAAGGCAATTCCTGCTACAAAACATGACACGCCCACATGTACATAATGGTACACTTGTCTCTATGTTGAGGATATACCTAATACTCACACCAATAATTTTCTGTCACCAAATTCAAAAATTTAAAACTACAAAGATCGAATTTCTGATCATTGGCTAGTTTTGGTGGCCTACAATCTGGCGGAACCAAGTACCCAAGCTCCCAGATGGTGCATTTTACACCCAGAAAGTTTAGCCAACTCAAAATTTCAATCCTGAATGGAGGAAATATCCTCAACCTGGCATTTTCAAACACCTCTCTGCTCAGACCCACTAACCACCTGGTAAAATTTCAAAAAATTAACAACCCAACAAGTCAAACATGCATTGTCTAGAAGACATAGGGCAGCTTCAGCCATTATCAAGCACACCTTGGCAGAAATCAACCACCTAGAAAACAACATCCCATGCACAGGGTACAGCCTGGGATGCAGTCACAGATGGGCGGAGGTTTTTACTTGGTTAAACACCCTGATCTGTGAACACCAACACCGAGTTGGAGTTTGATATTGAGCAAAAAACATAAAAGATGGAGAAACTTGCTCAAGTTAATTTTTCCGCTGATTCCACAACTGGAAAAATATGATAGCTTGCACACAGGTCCAATGACAGACAAATCCATAGTGGAAACACCTGAAGAAGTCATGACTGAAGTGCACAGGTTTTATACAAACTTGTATAAATCTGAACTTGTCAAACCAGAAAAAAAACAGAAGAATTCCTTGCAAGTGCACATATTGACAACGCAGTCCAAAATAATAATTTAATCAACCTGATATTGCACGAGGAACTATGGGAAGTAGTACACAGTGCACCAAGAGGGAAATGCCCTGGATCTGATGGGATTCCCTATGAATTTTACATAATTTATTTTACTAACATATCTAGTATTCTTCTAGTTTCCATGAACAAGTGTATTATGGAAACATGCTTCTACCTGGAGGCAAAGAGGCCTACACTGTCACTTTATTCAAAAAAGGAGACAGAATAAACCTTTTCAACTGGCGCCCAATCTCCCTAACCAACACAGATACCAAAATATTCACAAAAATCATGGCCAAGCTGTAACGGATGAGTTTGTCTTGTTTGTTACATTCTGACTCAGAATTGGATTCTTAAATCTGAGTCAGAGCGCTTTTAAAATGTTTTTTGATTCATTTTAGAAAATGATTTTTGGTTTGGTCATTTTGGGCGCGGGGTTGTGCCTCAGCCAAGTCATAGATTAGTCTTGTGTGAGCCTAGTTAATGACTTGGGTGATGCCCCCAGAGCGCTGCCTTTATAAGGCGCGCCTGCCCATTCTGAGATTCACTTCGGAATTTTCACCCTGGCATGTCCCTTTCCTGGGGAGCATTGTCAGTTGCTTTCCATATGAGCTCTGGTAAACAGGTCATTTTATTATCCAGAATAAAATAAAGATTGTTTTGGGGTTCACATGCATCACTTACTTGTTGGTCTTTTCCCTCATTGAGGAGTTTTTCGTGTAGGTTGGTTTTGGACCAATCCCCCCAGAGGATTTGGCATAACCAACCAATAGTAGGTGAATGTTTAGCACTGTCAGTGCCCCAAACCTCTCCCTACTCAGTTAGGATGCTTCAGTTGAATGTTGGTGCACTGAAGTATTGTTCAATTATATGGCAATCAGAACTGGGGTTTTTCCATCCATTACATTATTCTGAAGTCATTGTGCGCTGCACATTGCCAATCCACAGTTTGGTCTGACCTCATTGGTCACTTGGTCCTGGTTGTCGAGGAACCAGCACCAGTGGGAGCTGGTGACTGATGGCCAACCCTGGATCCAAGTGACCATCAGTTTAATTTCCTGGTGGGCCCTCCCACTCAACAGGGATTCGGTGGCACTGAGGGGATCTGCCTCAGAAGGGCTCCCTCACCCGCAGATGGTCCACCTGGAAAGGGGTTGGATGTCCAGCCGTGCTGCACTGCGCACCCCTCTCACATTTTCTTGGCAAAAGCGCCAACCTGGTCAGGATGGGAAGACCATTGCCAATGGGAGCTTGGGGGGTGCAACGCAGTTAAGTGCTGGGCATGCAGTCTCAGGCCAGGGCCATTCAGCCGCGCTGAACTGCGCGTCCCTCTTGCATATTCTTAGTGAAAGCACCTTTTTCAGTCAGGATGGGAAGACCATCGCCAATGGGAGCCTGGGAGGGGGCGCAACACAGCCACATGCTGGGCGTGCATCCTTGTGCTGGGTGGACTGATTCTGGCAGCCTGGTCCAATTCTCTATCACCATTTGTCATTTCTTTGAGGGGCCCAGAGTTTATCTGGCTAATTTTCCTAGGGCTCGAGGTAACTCCTAGGAAGCCCTCATTGTGGCAGCTTTCGCTTTGGGGCCCCTCTTCAGGGAGGGGTCCTTCTTTAGTGGGGGTGATGTAAAAAACAAGTTTGTCTTATTTGTTACATTCTGACTCAGATTTCTGAATCTGAGTCAGAGCACTTTTAAAATGTTTTTCTATTCATTTAAAATTGATTTTTGGTTGGTCATTTTGGGCGCGGGGTTGTGCCTCAGCCAAGTCATAGATTAGTTTTGTGTGAGCCTAATCAATGACTTGTGTGAGTCCCCCAGAGCGCTGCCTTTATAAGGCGCGCCTACCAATTATGAAGTTCACTTTGGAATTTTCATCCTAGCATGTCCCTTTCCTGGGGAGCATTGTCAGTTGCTCCCCAGATGAGCTCTGATTGGCGGGTCATTTTATTATCCAGAATAAAATAAAGGTTGTTTTGGGGTTTTCATACCTCACTTACCTGTTGGTCTTTCCTTTCGTCGAGGAGTTTTTTTGTGTAAGTTGGTTTTGGACCAATCCCCTCAGAGGATTTGGCATAACCAACCAATAGTAGGTAAATGTTTGGTGCTGTCAGTGCCCCAAACCTCTCCCTACTTGGTTAGGCTGCTTTGGTTGACTGTCAGTGCACTGAAGTATTGTTTGATTATATGGCAGTTGGAACTGGGGTTTTTCTGCTCTGTTACACAAATGACTAGGAGAAATTGCAACTGATGCGATATCCCCATCACAATATGGATTTTTTTCAAGAAGATCCATATGGGACAACATCCGCAAAGTTTCAAATATCTGCCAGTCCAAAACCTCTGGAGCACTTGTCTTCTTGGACCAGCAGAAGGCATACAACAGGTTAAACTGGACCTATCTTAAGGCCTGTCTTCAAAAATTTAAGCTTCCAAATAGATTTATAAACTGGGTCATGTTGTTTACAGAGTCTGCAACCATGGATGTGTGGGGAGCAGGCTTCTTAACCAACCCAGTTATCCCACAGAGAGGACTAAAACAAGGAGACCCCTTAAGCCCTCTACTCTACAACTTTAGCCTAGACCCCCTAATCCAAAATACAAACACTCTGCTCAAAGGAATCAACGTCAAGGGCCAACCACCAGTCAAAATGATGGCCTTCGCTGATGACTGTGTGGTGGGAATATCCAACAATCAGGATGCTTTCAGAATTGAGAACATAATACAATATTACTCAGCAATAAGCAACGCATCACTTAACACTGAGAAACGTAAATCATACTCCTGGGAAAATATCAGACTCATTGGACGCCATCTACCCAAGGCTAACAAACAAAAACAACATCAAGACTCCTCACCAGACATAGGAGGAGAAAATCAGCAATAACCCCACTGAAACTTCCCTTCACCACCAAGCCAACAGCTGGACCTGTCCATCACTTGGAGATATGGTTAGAAGCAGGAGGTTATGCCAAAATCATGATGGAATTAACTCCTAGACAAAATAACAAAACGCATTGCCTCCTTACATGGACACCAAACAGGTTTAACAGGAAGGGTCATAGTAGCCAACTCTATGATTCTATTAATAATATGGTTTATGGCTCATGCAATTGCTTTCTCACCGTCCTTCTTCAAAAACAATCCACGCCCTATTATAAGGATGGCTCTTGTCCAACCACAACCCTTGTACGCCTCAAAACCCTATTTGGCTCTAGAAGGAATGAAGGTATGGGGCTTACTAATTATGTAGAGCAAGCGACCCATATACTAGGATCCTGGATAGCTCAGGTGACTAGCCCAGATCTTCTAGATAAACATTGGGCCAGAACAGAAAGATATAACTTCACACGAGCACTCCAATTAAGAAACCCAGATCACCCAAACACGTTAATCAAGTATCTGGCATCCCATCCTACAGCTGCAGGACCACATGGCACTCCTGCACATTTCAAATGAATACTCCTAGCCATGAGAAGATCGGCGTGGTGGATTCACATAAGCAGCCAAACCAGTCACTGAGGACGCCCAAGGTTAACTCACAGACAGGAAATTAATGACCAAATAGTCACAGATAATATAATATGCAGAAATCCGAGCACCATAGCCAGGATAGATTACCTGGACCATATGGATATACCATATAACCTGGAGACTCAAAAAAGAGTATGGAGATACACACATCACTCTCTCTCCAACCCAGGATAAGAGCACAGGTATGGAGATGCATGAGGAGAGTATACCGCACAGCAGAATGGGCAAATGCCACTCACTCCTCATGTACAATATGTGGGCAGTATGGAAGCCTAGCACATCATCTAGAACAATGCCCAACATCAGTGGCTGTATGGAAAGATTCCATCCGCCTTTTATTGCCAAGAAAACGGACATCCATTCAGCCTAGCAAGGAACATGTTCGCTATAAACATGGACTCTCCTATCCACCCATCCCTCAGGGCGCTAATAGTAGCAATAGCACTATGGACAATTCATACAATAGTACTGGAATTGTTCACAGGAGCAGCGCCTACAATACAAGAAGCCCTTGATTGTTTCCACTGCCATATATTTACCTTTTCCAAGCAGGGCTGTTTGGACACATGACCCCCACAACAGGAGGACAAAATAATACATGGTTCCCCATATGGTTCCAAAAAATTTGATCCTTTCCTTCACACATGCTGCATCCAAGAATAAGCCAGAATAACCACCTTCCCTACCATCCTAAACTTGGTGTTCTGGGGACAACAAGAGGGGCCTTGAACCCTCTGGGGTGCCTTTTATTTATTTTATTTGAGGTGGGCTGACCTGGGGACAATACTTCACCAATTAATGGGAAGTCAAATGAATGGGAAAGGAGGATAAAATCTGGAAAACCTCCATGCATGGCGTATGATAGGCCAGGAACTCCATGGACCAACTTTGCTATTTGCTATCTCAGTTTGGGGCATTGGTGCGCAATGCCAACACAGTCATAATTGTCCCCTACCCAAAGTTCCAGTACCAGAATCAAACTCAGGGAGGCAGCGGTAGAGGTCCCTATTATACCACTTGGTTATCCTCTCCTCCTCTGAGGGTGTCTTTTAATTATCAAATTTTATTAGTTTATTCCCACTATATCAGAAGTGCTTGTCTCCTGGTCGACCTTCCCCTGAATAAATGAATAGAACTTATTATTGAATTAGATTTAGGGTAAAATCTGAACTGATCTACCTTATAAATAAAATTACTAGAGAATTAATAGAGAGAATTTGGCACTCAACCCCTCATTTAGCACCTCAGCCATGAAATGGCAGTTGTTGACATTGAATTACCCTGCAAGGTCTCTTCCAGCAATGGTCTTCTTCATCAGGCTAAGATTTCCTCCATTGGATATCCCAGAGACCTGAAAATTAAAAGAGCTAGAAAATGTGTCCCTAACATTTATGCTCAATCACAGCAAACCAACCACATTTAGCTAGTGACCTGCTTAGGTAGTGGGACTCTTTACCCATTATAGCAGGTCACAAACCAACTGATTGATTTGATAGTTGCAGGTGGCATCACTTGCCTCACAACTGCTGATTAAATTCCCGATAAGTTAGTAATAAAACATGACCAATACCAATTGGTACACCTAATAGGTAACCAATGATCAACTATCAGATGACCCAATTTTTTCAGCAACTCTACAGATAAGATCTTAATCATTTGCACAGATTGATCCCTGATGGATCTGAATCTGGCAAATTACCCAAAAATCCCTGGACATTATTAACCCAAATTGAGGTCAATCAATATCTGATTCATTTTCTAGCAGTACTTATCCCCCAGAGAACTACAGATATATTGAAAGCTGGAAAGGTAGGCAAGGATCTCAACAATACTAATTAGAGTTATTATAATGCTTATCTTTATATCCCACTGCCTTTCTAATTGTAAATGATAATTACCTATTAATATCAAGCTTCCATCTTTATGCCTTTAGCATAAGTTAGATTACAGTAAAAAATTAATAACTGATTATGTATAATTTATTTTTAAATTTATTGCGGGGAAGGCCGACCATGGGACGGACACTTCCAAATATGACTCAGGATAGATAAACTTAGTACTGGGGGGAGGCACCCCAGAGAAGCGATGAGATCTCTTGTTGCCAGCGGGAACGCCACTTATGGGGAGGGGGAGGGAACGTGTGAAGGGGCCATAGCCACTATTGAGCACGTGTGGAGGAAGGGGTCTGATTTGATGAACCAGACTGGGAACCAGGAGGAGACCAGCTGTCAGCGATATGGTGGGAGGTATCCAAACATCCACGCCTGGAAGTGGTCCACCAAATGGGACCGGAATCTGTGGACAGCTTCTGGGTGGGTGGGGGTGGAGCCTGTGATGGCATCTAAGACAATCGTGTGGATGGTCCACATGGCGATTGCAACCACCAGAGCATGGAGGGAGGGTGGAAGGGAGGAGGCCATTGATAGGGCAAACATATCTCTTGACAGACTGAAGGGATGCATTTGATCCTGACCCAGCAGACGTTGAGCTTCGCGCCATATCACTTTAGAGGTGGGGCACTTAGCCAGGCGGTGGAACAGCGTTCCATACTGGCCGCACACGACACAGGATGAGTGTAAAGCATTAGAGCGCTCAGCTGTATGATACACCCGCCTCAGGCAGCGCCACACATGGGAGCGGACTTGAGGCTGCAACAGAGGGTGATGTACACATTTCCAGATTGTTTTTTGGGTCTCAATGGAATAAGGGATGTCCATCATGTCCAGGTAGTCCACCCTGGATAGAACATGGGGCCAAATGAGGATCACGCCATCATGGATGGGTAGCCCCTGTACCTCTTGTGTGAACTGAGGAGAGGGGCGGCCTCTTTGGGTTGTATGTCTGCTAATACGAATTCTCCACTATGCGCTTCGCATGGAGAGTAGGATTCGTTTGTAGTGGGTTTTTGTCCCGTGAGAACCTGTGGCTGATGTGTGTGATGAGAGGTATTTCATCAGGGAGTGGGGGTTCAATGGATTGTTGAGGCCCAAGGCTTGGGAGAAGTTGGAGCGGGCTGCGCGGGACCAGTGTTGGGATGGGAGTGTAGGAGCGGTGACAGCCGCGATCCAGGTGCCCAGGATCTTGGCAGCATGGGCTTTGAAGTCAAGCAGGCCCATGCCACCATGATGATGAGTGCCAAACATGACCTCTAGCCGCACTGATGGAGGGCGGCTGACCAAAGCCATCCTTGCAGCAAGGCATACAAGGATTTGAAGAAGCTTGAGGAGAAGGGGATGGCGTGGGCTCCAAACCAGACTTTGGAGAGGAGCATAGAGTTGGCTAAAACAACCCTACCAGTAAGGGAAGTAGGGTGGGCTCTGAGAGAGGCGATTCGCTTTGTCATGTTGTCCAGAATACAGCACTCCATTACTGCTGACGCATATCCGCCTGCCTCCATCCACACGCCCAGATGGCGCACCGGTCCTATGGTAGGACGTGGCACGAAGGGGAGCACCAGTGGAGCGGTGTGTGTTGAGTTAGTAAGGCGTGGACGTGGGCGAGCAGATGGGCTAGGTTGGGAACTAATTGCTGGGGCCCAGCAGTTCTGAAACTGACCAAGGAGGATGATTTCAGTTTTGGAGGCGTTCAGTGTCATGTTGCTTACCCAGAAATATTCCCGGATGAGAGCTTCAAGCGCGCGTGCATCTTGATTATTAGACACCCCAACCACACAATCATCTGCAAACTCCAAAATCTTGACTGGGGCTTGGCCTGGCACATGGACCCCAGTGAGTTGGGCATTCACATTTCGCAGTAGTGGGTCAAGGCTGAAGTTGTATAAGAGTGTGCTGAGGGGGTCCCCTTGTCGCAAGCCCCTTTGAGGGCGGACTACTTCCGTTAGGAAGCCAGGGCCACGCACTGCCATTGTTGCAGATTCTGTGAGCAGCATCACCCAGTTGATGAAGCGAGGGGTAGGCAGAATTGATGGAGGCAGGCCCTTAGGTATTCCCAGTTTACTCTATCATAGGCCTTTTGTTAGTCTAAGAATACAAGTGCCCCAGAGGCTGTGGACTGACATACATTAGCCACAGAGTGCACGTTATCCCAAATCGACCTTCTGAGTATGAAACTGAATTGTTCTGGGGAGATGGTGGCAGATGCTACAGTCCCTAATCAGTTAGCCATAATTTTTGTTAAAATTTTGGTGTCTGTGTTTGTTAGAGAAATGGGGCACCAGTTGGCTAAGTCAAGCTTATCCCCTTTCTTGAAGAGTGTGACAGTGAAGGCCTCATGTCCTCCTGGTAGGAGGCGCATTTCCAACAGGCTTTGGTTAAGTGAGGCAAGCAAAAGTGGGGATATATATTTGCGATACATTTTGTAGAACTCATGTGGAATGCCATCTGGGCCTGGGCATCTTTGGTTTGGCGCACTGTGAATGGCTGTCCATAATTTGTTCAATATAATTAAATTCATTATTTCCGGGTATTAGAAAATAGTGCAGATATGAGCTCAGTCGAGAAAAACTGCCACTTCAGCTGGCTGAATTGGTTCAGCTTGGTACAACTCGGAGTAATATTTTTGCATTTTGATTACCACTTTGGCTGGTGTATCCGCAATAGAATTATCCGATCTTTGCACCTGTGTGCAGGCCACGCTCTGGCGTGGTGCGAGAAATTTTTTAAAGAAATATGTGGTGCACTTGTCGCCTTTTGTGATGCGTGTGGCCCTGTATTGAACACAAACCTGATGTTTGTGTTGCCTTTCAAGTGCATTGAGGTGGGCGGCTGCCTCCACCCACTTCTGGCCCCATGCAGGGCTGTATCCTGTAGCTGGAATGTTGGATTCCAAGTGTGCCAATTCTGCCAGAGCGTGCGAGATAACTGCCGATGTGGCTCATGAGCATCTGGAGGAGAGATGGCAAGAGTGGCAGATGGTATCCTCTTTGAAAGTTCCCATGTGGAAATGGGGTCCACACAAAATGGTGCAACAAATTTTTTTTGCCAAAGTTGCCTCTTCCACCCACATGGAAAATTCTGGTGACGCGAGCTCAGGGGGCGGATTTTGCACCAATGGGGGGCCTTAGCAACTGTGACAGGTAGGTGGTAGGTTATTGAGACCAGTCAGTGGTCGGAGAATTCCATTTTTGTTATTTTGAAGTGGTGGATGTGGGGTTGGAATTTCGCCGGCATTAGAATAAGGTCAATGCGGGTCATGGACCTTAATTGGCTGTTGTGGATGTGGGGATGCATCATGTTTTCAAGCAGTGGGGCATGTCGCGGCAGTGCATCCATTAACCCAAGGGTGGCCTTTAGAATGCGTAGTTCTATGTGACCCTGTGGGGCATGGGGTGAGGGAGGCCACCAGTCCATTGGTGAGGTTAGCCAAAAGTTCATGTCGCCGACTAGGAAAGAATTAGGGGGTAGCAGGAGGGATTTGACCAACGAGAAAAATCCTGACGCTCGTGTGCACCATTTGGGGCATAGATGTTGATGATTGCATGTGCAACGTCAGCCCATGAGAAGGTGATGATGAGCACTCAGCCATTTAGGAATGTTTCTGAGGATACAAATTTGAAAAAATTTTTCCAAATTAGCACCTCACAGTGCTTCAACCAAAAGGATAGGGATGGGAGGAGCATTGTTTTCCAAGTTTTCTCAGAACCTCGTGGACAGTGGGACTCCTGGATGGCCAGGATATCCACGGGTAAATTGTGTTGTAAAAAACTCAGTTTCCTAGCCTGGGATGGGGAGGCCTTGAGTCCGGCGATATTCAGCATCCCTAGAGTGAAGGTTTCCCCCATCGCACCTTAGGTGCGAGGGGGTGGGCCCCCGGGCCCACCAGCCTCTTCAAGGTCCCCACGGGCTTTCACAGCAGTGCGGGTGTTAGCAGCAACGCTATCAGAGTTTTTGTTGATTTTTGCAGAAAGAGTCGCGTTGGCTTTGGCCTTTGCTTTTTGTTTTTCCAACATCAGACAAATTTTTTGTGGTGCGGATGAGTTTGGTGCACCATTGAGCGGGTCAAAAAATATTTCAGTTGGGATAAGTCCCAAGTCAGTTTTGACTGGAGCAAGGGTGCAACGATTGGGTGAGATCAAGTCTCCCATTGGATCCTCAGATTGAGTGGCCCACTCGGCATGGGCTTCCCAATCTGATTGGTTGATGGATTCCCAAGTTGCTTCTGCCGCAAAGGTATCAATGTCCTCCTGGCGTTGTGAGTGTGGGATAGCAGTGGTGGCCTTGGCCGTTTCCTTGGCTGTGGCCCTATGGGCCTGCTTGGCCTTCTTCCATTCTTGCGGGGAGATAGGCTTTACCAATAGGTAGCAGCCTTGTGCTCCCCACGGGAAAGCCTCCTTGGTGCTTGCGGTTGGTTCATAGTGCACCTCTCCATTGGCCATGGCCACCGAGGGGTGCTCTTGGAATGTGACGCCCTCCTTGATGGGGTATGCATGCACCTTATGGCCGAACGCATCACAGTGGGTGCAAATGGGGGGCGCGCTGTCCACGGTCACCTGGAATGGGTGGGTGGTATGCCCTGTGATATCAATAAAAGTGGAGTGTGGGATCTGGGTTAGGTCCTTTGTGATCTCCTCAGTTTGGGTCAGAACTGCAATGGCTTTGCCAGTGCACAGGTGTGGCATCAGTGTGAAGTGTTGCATTTTGAAAGATTGTATTTCGCCATATATGGCGAGACCATCTTTCAGGTGTTGTTCCAAAATGTCACGTTTTACCATAGTAGGCAAAAAGTCAAACGTGAGGAAAATTTGGTTTGATTTTGTCCATCTGGTGCATTTGGTTTTGATGACCCGTTGCCCTTGGGGAGGTTGACTAATATGCACACCGCTGCAGCCTCATCTGCTGCTTTTTTGCTTTCAAAACCTAGGTCCAGCCAACCGCGTGACATGGAGTGAGGTGCAACGTACACCGCGGTCAGGAAAATTTTGTGTACATCTTCACAAAATTTTTCCCATAAGGCCATTTTTTGGATGTCCAGATACATGTGGACTCCAAATTCCACCGTCCAAAGTGGTTGGGAGTGTGGCGTGTTGATGTACTGGTTGCATCATGCTTGCCATGTGAGTATCTCTGGGGAAATCGTGACCGCCAGTTTTTTAAGATTTTTGTCAATTCCGCCAGTTTCTCCGGGGCATTTTCAAACGTTGGAGGCCGCGGGCCTTCCACCTGCTTTTCTTACCTTGCTTGCCCAACTGCTCCCTGACATAAGTGCAGACTAATCTCCTCTGTGAGATTATCAAACTAGATTCAGTCTTGAATTGAATAGGTTGCAAAAGTGATTGCAACGAGAAAGAAAAGTTTTTGGATGAGTTTGATTATGTATAACTTTTCTTTATTAGTTCTGACTATTATAAAAATGGTCATTGGTATATAGTTCCAAGTTTGGTTATGCTTACTTTACACATGTTAATTTTTAAATTTACATAAAAAAGTTTGAACTACTTTAATCAAATAGTTACTATGATAGTTGAATAATCTATGTGGCAAAAAAGATATATAATTTTTAGACCTTGGATTACTAGGGTTAAAAGTTCAGATAAAATAGATCCTAAAATGTCTAAAATATCTTTAAACCTTTTAGATCTAGAAATAATCATACAGTACTTTAGACTAAGAATGTTTTCCAAACCTTATTGAAAGAAAAGCCAGCTACAGTTATTATGTTACAAACTCTGTAATAGCAAGGAAACTTTAAAATTATGTATTCTAACTAATTGATTATGAAAGTATGATGATTATCCATGGCTATGAGTAACTTTTAGGGCAATTGATATTTAGGATATACTGACTTTTCTCTCTCGTTGCAATCACTTTTGCAACTTATTAAATTCAAGTCTGATTCTAGTTTGATAATCTCACAGAGGAGATTAGTCTGCGCCCATGTCAGGGAACAGTTGAGCAAGTAAGGTAATAGGAGCAGGTGGTAGGCCCGTGGCCTCAAATGTTCAAAAATGCCCCGGAGAAACTGGCAGAATAGAAAAAAATTTAAAAAAACTGGCAGTCACTATTTCCCCAGAAATCCTTGCTTGGCAAGCGCGATGCAAACAGTACATCAACACGCCACACTCCCAACCACTCTCGTCAGTGGAATACGGAGTCTGTGTGTTTCTGGACATCCAACAAACAGCTCTATGGGGGAAATTTTGTGGGGATATGCACACTTTTTTCCTGACCGCGGTGTATGTCACACCTCACTCCATATCATGCGGTTGGCTGGACCTTGGTTTCAAAAACAAGGAGGCAGCAGACGAAGCTGCTGCAGTGTGCATAGTGATTGACCTCCCCAAAGGGCAACGGATCATTTAAGCCAAATGCACCAGATGGACAAAATCAAACCAAATTTTTCTCACGTTTGACTTTTTGCCTACTACGGTAAAATGTGCCATTTTGGAGCAACACCTGAAAGATGGTTTCACCGTTTATAGCGAAATACAATCTTTTGAGATGCAACGCTTTACAATGATGCCACACCTGTGCACTGGCAAAGCCATCTCAGTTCTGACCCCAACTGAGGAGATCATGAAGGACCTAACCCAGATCCTGCACTCCACATATATCAATATCAAAGGGCATACCACCCACCCTTTCTGGATAACCGTGGACAGCGCACCCCCATCTGCACCTACTGTGATGCATTTGGCCATAAGGCACATGCATGCCCCACCAAGGAGGGCATCACATTCCAAGAGCACCCCTCAGCGGCCATGGCCAGTGGAGAGGCGCACTACAAACCAACCACCAGCACCAAAGAGGCTTTCCCGTGGGGAGCACAAGGCTGCTACCTACTGGTAAAACCTATCTCCCCGCAAGAGTGGAAGAAGGCCAAGCAGGCCCGCAGGGCCGCGGCCAAGGAAGCAGCCAAAGTCACCACCACTATCCCACACTCCCAACACCAGGAGGACATCAAAACCTTTGTGGTGGAAGCAACTCAGGAATCCATCAACCAATCAGATTGGGAAGCCCATGCCAATTGGGCCACCCAATCTGAGGATCCGATGGGTGACTCAATTTTACCTAATCTTTGCAACCAAGCTCCGGTCAAAACTGACTTGGTCTCCAACCTACCTAAAAATTTTTTGACCCGCTTGATGGTGCACCAAACTCATCCACACTGCAAAAAATTTGTCCAACGTTGGGGAAACAAAAAGTGAAGGCAAAAGCCAATGCAAACCTTTCTGCTAAAATCAACAAAACTACCAATAGTGTTGCTGCAAACACC
Organism: Massospora cicadina; assembly: GCA_022478985.1. Taxonomy (NCBI): domain Eukaryota; kingdom Fungi; phylum Entomophthoromycota; class Entomophthoromycetes; order Entomophthorales; family Entomophthoraceae; genus Massospora; species Massospora cicadina. Next base: position 11,262 of record JAKSZP010016400.1, on the reverse strand, counting down.
CATGCTGCCATGAAGGCCTGTGGGGATCTAGAGGATGCTAGTGGGCCTGGGTGCCCACCCCCTCGCACCTAAGGTGTGATGGGGGAAACCTTCACTTTAGGAACGTTGAATATTGCCAGACTCAAGGCCTCGCCGTCCCAGGCTAGGAAAATGAGTTTTTTTACAAAAAAATTTACCCGCAGATATCCTGGCCATCCAGGAGTCCCACTGTCCCTGAGGTTCCAAGGATGCTTGGAAAACCATGCTTCTCCCTTCCCTATCCTTCTGGTCAGAGCACTGTGGTGTGCTAGTTCAGAAAAATAATTTTTATAAATTTTTATTGTCAGAATCCTTCCTCAATGGCTGAGTCCTTGTTGTCACTTTCTTGTGGGCTGACGTGGCACACGCTATTATCAACATCTATGCCCCAACCTGTGCACAAAAAATGTCAGGAATTTTTCTTGTCAGTCAAATCCCTCCTGTTACCCCCAGGCCCTTTTGTAGTAAGTGATATGAACTGTTGGCTAAACACACCAATGGACCGTCGGCCTTCCTCCTCCCACACCCTCCAGGGAGACATAGAACTTTGCATTCTAAAGGCCACCCTTGGGTTAATGGATGCGCTGCTGCAGCAAACCCGCTGCTTGAAAACATGATGCAACCCCACATCCACAATGGCCAATTAAGGTCCATGACCCGCATAGACCTTATCCTTACGCCGGTGAAATTCCAACCCCACATTTCCCACTTCAAAACAACAAAATTGAATTCTCCAACCACTGGCTGGTCTCAATAACCTACCACCTACCTGTCACAGTGGCTAAGGCCCCACATTGGTGCAAACTCCGCCCTCCCAAACTTGCGTCGCCAGGATTTTCCACATGGGTGGAATCAGCAACTTTAGAAAAAGAGTTTGTTACACCATTTTGCGCGGACCCCATCTCCACTTGGGCAGCCTTCAAAGAGGATACCATCCGCCACTCTTGCCACCTCTCCTCCCAATGCTCACGAGCCACATCAGCCATCATCTCGCGCACTCTGGCAGAGTTGGCACACCTGGAGTCCAACATCCCAGCCACAGGATACAGCCCTGCATGGGGCTGGAAGTGGGCAGAGGCAGCCGCCCACCTCAATGCGCTCAAAAGGCAACACAAACATCAGGTTTGTGTTCAGTACAGGGCCAAACACATTACAGAGGGTGACAAGTGCACCGCATATTTTTTAAAAATTTTGCACCACACCAGAGTGCGGCCTGCACACAGGTGCGAAGATCGGATGATTCCATCATGGATACGCCAGCCAAAGTGGCAATCAAAACACAAAAGTATTACTCCAAGTTATACCGATTTGATCCAATTTAGCTGGCTGAAGTGGCAGAATTTCTTGACTGAACCCACATCTGCACCATTTCCTGATACCCAAAAAATAATGAATTTGATTACCCCAAACGAATTATGGACAGCCATCCACAGTGCACCAAACTGGAAATGCCCAGGCCCAGATGGCATTCCATATGAATTCTATAAAAAGTACTTCAAATATATATCCCCACTACTGCTTGCCTCACTTAACCAGAGCCTTCTGGAAACGCGCCTCCTACCAGGAGGACAAGAGGCCTTCACTGTCACACTCTTCAAGAAAGGGGACAAGCTAGACTTAGCCAACTGGCGCCCCATTTCTCTAACAAACACAGACACCAAAATTTTAACAAAAATTATGGCTAACTGATTAGGGACTGTAGCATCTGCCACCATCTCCCCAGAACAATTCAGTTTCATACTCAGAAGGTCGATTTGGGATAACGTGCACTCTGTGGCTAATGTATGTCAGTCCACAGCCTCTGGGGCACTTGTATTCTTAGACCAACAAAAGGCCTATGATAGAGTAAACTGGAAATAACTAAGGCCTGCCTCCATCAATTCCGCCTACCCCCTTGCTTCATCAACTGGGTGATGCTGCTCACAGAATCTGCAACAATGGCAGTACGTGGCCCTGGCTTCCTAACGGAAGTAGTACGCCCTCAAAGGGGCTTGTGACAAGGGGACCCCCTTAGCCCACTCTTATACAACTTCAGCCTTGACCCACTACTTCAAAATGTGAATGCCCAACTCACTGGGGTCCATGTGCCAGGCCAAGCTCCAGTCAAGATGATGGCGTTTGCAGATGACTGTGTGGTTGGGGTGTCTAATAATAAAGATGCACGTGCACTTGAAGCTCTCATCCAGGAGTATTCCTGGGTAAGTAACGCTGCACTGAACGCTTCTAAAACTGAAATCATCATCCTTGGTCAGTATCAAACCTGCTGGGCCCCAGCAACCAGTGCCCAGCCCGGCCCATCTTCTTACACATGTGCTCGCCCTCCCATCTCACCCCACACCACCCCACTGGTGCTCCCCTTCATGCCACGCCCTACCATAGGGCCAGTCCGCCATCTGGGCATGTGGGTGGAGGCAGGCGGGTATGCATCAGCATTAATGGAGAGTCATATTCTAGACAACGTGATGAAGCGCATCGCTTCCCTCAGAGCCCACCCTACTTCCCTTACTGGCAGGGTTGTTTTAGCCAACTCTATGCTCCTCTCCAAAGTCTGGTTTGGAGCCCACGCCATCCCCTTCTCCCCAAGCTTTTTCAAATCCTTGTATGCCCTGCTGCAAGGATAGCTTTGGTCAGGCCGCCCTCCATCAGTGCGGCTAGAGGTCATGTTTGGCCCTCATCATCATGGTGGCATGGGCCTGCTTGACTTCAAAGCCCATGCTGCCAAGATCCTGGGTACCTGGATTGTGGCCATCACTGCCCCTATGCTCCCCTCCCAACACTGGTCCCGCACAGCCCACTCCAACTTCTCTCATGCCTTGGGCCTCAACAATCCATCAAACACTTACTCCCTGATGACTTACCTGGCTTCACACCCATCAGCCACAGGTCCTCACGGGACTAAAACCCACTACAAATGAATCCTCCTCCCCATGTGGAGCGCTGAGTGGAGAATTTGTATTAGCGGACACACAGCCCAGAGAGGCTGCCCCTCTCCTCAGTTCACACAAGAGGTACAGGGGCTACCCATCCAAGATGGCGTGATCCCCACACGGCCCCATATCCTATCCAGGGTGGACTACCTGGACATGATGGATATCCCTTACTCCATTGAGACCCAAAAAACTATCTGGAAATATGCACACCATCCTCTGTTGCAGCCTCAAATCTGTTCCCATGTGTGGCCCTGCCTGAGGTGGGTGTACCATATGGCTGAGTGCTCTAATGCTTTACACTCATCCTGTGTTGTGTGTGGCCAGTATGGAATGCTGTTCCACTGCCTGGAGAAGTGTCCTACCTCTAAAGTGATATGGTGCGAAGTTCAATGTCTGCTGGGCCAGGATCAAACACATCCCTTCAGTCTGTCAAGAGATATGTTTGCTTTATCAATGGCCTCCCCCCTTCCACCCTCCCTCCATGCTCTGGTGGTTGCAATCGCTATGTGGACTATCCACACAATTGTCTTGGATGCCATCGCAGGCTCCACCCCCACCCTCCCAGAAGCTGTCCACAGATTCCAGTCTCATTTGGTGGACCACTTTCAGGTGTGGATGTTTGGATACCTCCCACCGCGTTGCCAACAGCTGGTCTCCTCCTGGTTCCCAGTTTGGTTCATCAAATCAGACCCTTTCCTCCACATGTATTCAATTGTGGCTACAGCCCCTTCACACGTTCCCTCCCCCTCCCCATAAGTGGCATTCCTGCTGGCAACAAGAGATAGCATCGCTTCTCTGGGGTGCCTTCCCTGTTACTAAGTTTTGTCTCTTTTGGGTCAAATTTGGAAGTGTCTGTCCCATGGTCAGCCTTCCTTGCAATAAATTTAAAATTATTTAGGATATACCAACTTGATGCAATAGAGCTTATTCCTTTCTGAAATGATACTGCCTGTAATAATTACTTAAGAAACTATTATTTACTTCTTCCTTAACTGAAAAATAACTCATAAAATAAACAACTGAATAAGTTAATATAAACTGAGTTGCATACTTATAATTAAACGTAAATTGTTTTCAATTGTTAACTTTATCATAAAACTTAGTGATATTTATGATAAATTATATAAATTAAATCATTAATAAAGCTTTTTTTAATATGAAAAGGAGTATTGATAAAATTTAAAGACATTTACATTGTTTAATTTTTTAAGCTTATTTTATAGCTAAAGTATCTAAGCAAACTAAAGCATTAAGCTGCTATATGAGATTTGCTTGTATCTATACTACTAACTAGTAAATATATCTGTCTGCCTGTTCCTCCATAACTTTTTATATTAATCAGATTTTAATAGTATATGCCTATAGATATAGAAACCTTGGGCAAAAGCTTTAATTTCAATTCTAGATTTTATAAGAGATAAAGCTTTAGATAATTTATTAATTAAGGGTTTTTTTACACATGAAAATATTATATGACTAAAGTAATAACTATATATCTAATTAATGCATGAGTTTTCAATAATTGGTTAGTGGTATACTTGTAGATAGTAAAGCTTTTTAGCATTGGTTAAGCTTTAGTTTTTTCCTCAAGAGATTGTCAATTTATCTGGGTGTATATGACTTTGACTCTTCTATTTCAAGTGTACTTTAACATTACATAGAATACTCCCTTTTTCAGCACTAGGTGGTCCTATATAAAATACTCACATTATCTAGTAATTTAATTTCATGTATAGTTGCTTTCTTATCTTTTTTAAAGGATGGTAACAGTAAATTTTTATTGTAAACTACAATAAAAATATACCTTTTATAGTTAATAGTAATTGATTATATTAAGCTCACATGGTAACTCTTTTTCTCTCATAAAAATTAAAAAAATCAAATTTCATTGTACTCTATAGCCTTTATGCATTTACTGTAAATACTTCATTAAGCTAGTAAATAAGTAGTATATAGTTGAGCTGATCAAAGAAAATGAAGAAATAGTTATACATGTGGGAAGAGCTATATGTTCAAATACATCTATTTCAAACTATTAGATTATTTAGTCTTTTTGCTTAAGTTGATAAAAATTCTCGAGAACTTAGATTAGTTAGTTTCTCACACAAAAACTAGCCAATTGATTAATAAAGAGTTATTACCCTTTTTTGTTAATGATACCTAACCTTACGCTTGTTTTAAAATTAAGAATTGATAAAATGTTTAAGAAAGCTTAACATATAGTAATAATCTAAAGTAAATAGAAGTATATAAATATTCCTTGTAAAGCTTAAGAAGCCAGCTAGTTAATAAAATCACAACTGATGATTTTAATCCCCAACCCTCCAATTTCTAGCAAATAAGTGCACCCAAATGCTTAGAGAATTTTAATCAATAGGATTAAGGATTCCAAGCGATCTTTATAGATATTAGCACATCTGTTTTAGATGGTTATGCACTGATCATAAAATACCATATAAAAAATAACAAACGTTTCAATATACCAGTTTATTTTGGTATATCTATATTCATAAAAAAACATCACAACCAAATTCTCGCAAAGGCCGCTTATTAGTAAATGACGCCGCACTAAATTGACTTTCTGCAAAGCAGTTACAAGCTTCAAAATTTAGTGACTAGAAGTACATTATTTAAAAAACTTAAGTTTAAATCAGATTAGTGCTATATTCAAGCTAATTACCAAAAGAGATATTAATGAGTCCATAAACAATACACCCAAAAGAAAGCGGTGTTAAAAGAAAGTATAGAAAAATATAAAATGTATATACGTTAGAATATACTGGATTAAGCATTGGAAATGTTTAGGGAAGATGGAAAAATTCATGCGAATATACTTTTACAAAATTACTCATCGTCCCAGTTGGGGTTATTCTTGGGCACCTTGGGACCTCCCGCAGGCTTACTCATGATAATCTTTTGGAATGTAAATAAAACAAAAACGCTTGTACCTGATCAACAAGTAAAACCGTTAAGGCAGCATGGGTGGCAAGCTCAATGGCATTATATTTAACAGAGTAAACGTCCAGTATGCCCTTTTCGACGGCGTCAATAGTAGCAGCCTGCTCGCTCTAGTAGAATAAGCACAAGCCTATATTCATGCTTACGTCGACGTCAACCCCAACAAAGCAGTTGGCATCGGAAGAGTAGTGAGCGGCACGGACCTTGGATAAGATTTCAAAGCTCTAAACATGGTTAGTGATAAGTCAAAAACCAGCTTACGCTCATGCCGGAGGTCTCTCCAAGAGTGCGAGGAACAATTTCAAGAGCCTCCGAGAACTTCTTAATGGCATGTTGATTAAGACCAGGGGTTTTCTTAGCAGGTTAAAGCATAGATGGGTAATCTCACCTCTCCATAGGAAAAGAGGCGCTTAGCTAGTTGCATCTCACAGGCACCAGCTCCTGCAAGTAAACGCCCATCTTTGATAAGAGCTTTAACTGTGTTAACGCCGTCATCGAGCGCGCGCTCAACGTCATCAAGAAAATTTTGGGTTGCGCCGCGAAGCAAAATTGTGGCGGTCTTAGATTTCTCCTTCTCTAGCCAGATCAGATTGACACATCAAAGCTACCTTGGCGGAAAATAACTACGCGGTCACTGCCAATCTCAATTGACTCAACAACGTCGCAGAAGCCCATCTCTTCAGCCATAGGAACTCCCTTAAGCATTAATACACAAACCCTTGTCTTTAGGCAGCTTTACCAAGCGAGCTAGAGCGGTAGCGCCCACAACGCGGCAGAGGCGGCGAAGATCAAACTTGGAGGGGCATTTCACTACCATCATCTCATATCGGTTGATGTAGTGCAGGGCCAGCTCGCCCACAGTACCACCGGTGACCAGCACCTTGATGCCAGCATCGGCGAGCTCCTTGAAAATAGCCTCGACTTGAGTTTCCTCCCCCTTAGTGAAGTCAAGCATTTCCTGTGCGTTATGAATTAAGACGGTTCCCTTGGTTTCAGTCTGAGCGTTGTCAAGGGGGCAGCTGAAAATGGCAATTTTAGCGGCTTCGGCCTTGTGAACATTGCCTATAAAGTTAGACTAATTTAAACTATGCGTACCTTCCGCCTCGCGGCCAAACACCATCCCTTTAACAACCCGCGAATCATAGAGGTTTCCGCCCATCACCTTCACAACTCTAACACTGTCAACGTTAAAAGCGCTAGGGTTCTCAGGCATGATCAGAGAACAAGCCTCCCAGGTGAGTTTAGCCAAGTAGTCCTCATAGCCGTATTGTTTAGACCCAATAGCAGTAAGAATAGCTTCCGCTACGAGTGGCGACGTCCTGATGTCATCCACCTTGGAAGTTGTGAGCTCTTTAATGTATTAGCTTAAATCAAAGGCAAATTTTACCTGCAAGAATTTCGAGTGCCTTTTTGGCAGCAAGTTCATACCCTTGAGAGATTTCGCTGGGATGAAGGCCCATCTTCAGCAAATCCTCAGCTTTGTCGAGAAGTTCCGAAGCGAGCATGGTAACAAGGTTGGTTGCATCTCCAAGCTACCTTTTTCAATACTAGAGCAAAATTTATCAATTACTTCCGACTCTTGATGCGCGCTAGCCATAGCCAATAATTTGGCAGCAGGATGGACCACATCAAGCTCTCTAACCATGGTAGCTGCATCGTTTGTAACAAAGAGTTTTTCGATATGATTGACAACAATCTTATTACGACCTAAAGTGTTGAATATGTATGAGAGGCGGCTTAAGACTCAGTTTTACCGTTAGGTCCAAATGAGGAAAGCGTGATTTGATTAAGATCACGGCAGGCTGAAATGTTCCTCAATACCGCTTCATCAACTCCTTGGGCAAACTAAAGTTGATAAGCCTTAAGCAATAAACAAATTACCTTTGATCCTTCTTTAAAAAGACTAGATGAGGTATGTTTTGGGATTCTTAAAGCCATTTCTAGTTTGGAAATTAATAAGGTGAAACAATTTCAACACGCAGCGGTAGCATTCCAAAAAGCAATACAAAATACTTTGCGAAAATATAGATTAAAATAAAATGACTCATCTGTCTTAAAGCTTCGAGCAATAAACAACCAAAATCAAAAATAAATCAAAAGATTTAAAATAAAGCAAGCAAGTTAAGAATATTATAAATCAACAGTTAAGCAGAATAATTTTTATATAAATAAATAGCCATAAAGATTAACATATACTAATACCAAAATGTTACTTAAGCTACTTTGTTTAAATGAAGTTCAAAGAGAGGTGATGCTTATCCTTTGACTTTGAAAATTAATTTTTATTTGAATCGAAACTTGAAAATTTATGTTGGACAATTTTTAGTCGAAATTAGTTTATTCAGGACTGAGATCTGAGGATGCATGTCGACATTTTAGCCGAAATTAGTTTAGATGCTATAACCCGAGATGAAAACCGCATAGTTCCTTTTTAGCAGAATCCCATCTGTGTTTCACAACCGTTGCTACTGGGTATTGTTAAGCATTAGTTTGTTAAATTTTACTAATAATAATTGATGATAGATATTAGAATTATTTTTAGCGCTAATTTATTCAATGTTAATTATTTTAATTCTGATCCAATAATCAACTTTTCAAGTCTGATACTGTTATTTTTACTATTCTTTCTTTACCTCTTGCTATATTAATTCATTTGATACAATCAAACGAGTACAATATGAATAGACATGTCTAAAAACAAAACACCACAGAAGATAATGCCTTTTTTCAGGCGGTTGCTTTCAAACTTATAGGAATCTGCCACCATCTAATTTTTTATAAAAACATTTGTATATTAGCTTTTTCAGCTACCTTATCCTATAACTTGCTATGCTCATCCAGTGATATGAAACTTTATCTAGTTTATATATAATCTGAGCTAGTTAAGAAAGATCATCTTAATTTTAGAGTACCATATATACTAAAATTGAATGATGTATTATATAAATATTATACAAATTATTGGCAACTTGAAATGTGACTAAAGTTTACCAAAAACTCTATAAGCATCATATATATGTTTTATATTTTGCAGCTCTTTGATAAGAATAATTGCTTTAAAGAGTTAAAGTGCAGAATAGTCAATATAATTATTCGATTTTACTTAAGCTCAAATTGTTTTTATCAAAATCTTAATTTTGATCTACCTGATAGTTTTTTCTCCAATATTTTTGGTATAGTGTCTAAGATTATAAGGTAGGTAGCAGAAATTTTTTTATTTAGCACAATCATATCCTTTTAAAAGCTAACTGACAGTGCAAGATTAGGCTGTATTAAGTACCTTATTAAAGAGAAGTATATCAAATGATTTTCATTAGCAGAATTATTATTCTTAGCCTATTTATTATTAATCTTAATTCTAATTATAGTGAAAAATTAATAGATGATAAATTCATACAAATAGGACACATTCTTCCTTTATTTGACTATATTTTCAGATATTAGAATTTGAGTATTTTTGGACGTACAATAAAATAATAAATATTTTGGTATATATTATATTTTATTAACTACCATATAGTAAATTTATATTAATCTATTGGTTTATATCACAAAATAATATTAGCATATAGAAGCTTGACATGATATTATAAAGGCACTGTTGTTACAATAATAAGGTGTGAAATTTTGTCTGATGCATTTATTAATTTAAGATCTGATAGGTTGCTGCATTATAAAAAATAAATTTTTGGCTGCTTTAAATTATTGCCTTTGTTTCTCTTCTCAAAAAGGGTGAGTAGCTAGATGATGTCTATTTTTAATTTCATTAATACCAAACATTAGAATAAAAGTTATGCCTAAACATGAAGGGCAAAAAAATCCTTAAAGTTAAAAAATTGGAAACTTACTCTCTTTTCATTATAATAATTTTCCTTGAGTTAAAAGAATAACGTTTTACAGAAATAGACGTTGAGTTTCATAAAAAATACTTCTAGTATTAGAGAAATTTTGAATGGTTATAGAGGTGAAAATGATTTATTATCTACAATATAATATAATTGAAATTGAACTATCTTCAATTTTTTAACTTAGATTAAAAGCTTAACTTTTTGTTGTAAAAATTGCACTTGTAATGATTTAACTTAAAGCTTCTGTCATTATTGTTCTATCAAAACTTTAATATGAAGATGCCAAGGTCTTGTATGCTCATAGTAGTTAAAAAATTGGCTTTTACCAATTGATTAACTATAGATATCTATTTTTAGTATAGAAATTAAGAAATGACTTGTATAACTTTCTACATTACTTAGAGTATAATTTGGTTCTCTGAATAGCTTATTTTTATTGCTATACACTATTCTATTAGTTTCTTAGACTTATCAAAAAGAGTACACTTTCTATCATGGTTGCATTGCTGCACATAATAACCATAATATCATATTGTAAAACCTAAAATCCTGGCATTGAGTTTTATGATGCCTGCCATGAAATCAACTGTGGGCTCTGCTAGTGTGCCAGGCCAACCAGTATGAAGACTAGTTGACCTTTTACTATTTTACTAAAATAGTTTACCAACCTCCTATGAGTCTGCATCCAACCCATCAACACAGCAGACCAACAACTTCACCTTAGCCCTAGGGTCCATGGTGTGCCCTGGCAAGTCCTTCCCCCATCCTGAGTAGCCAAGGCACTCCCATGCTGCATTCTGCAGGGCTGACAGTCAGTCAGTGATGTCATTGGTGGCTGGTTGGCCAGGTTCCCACCAGTTCCTCATAAGGGAAAGTTATGGGAGCTGGTAGCTTTGGCCACTCTAGACACATCACCTCACATCAACTTCAGGGAACTCTAGTCCTATTTCCTTCTAATATAGCTGACTAATCTACTTCCAACTAAAAGTAAATGGGTGAAAGAGAGATCTTTATTTGGAGGGAAGAATATCTATTTATAAAATAGGCTACTTCACCTATAAAACCCCTTGGCTATCCAAGCTGGCACTTCTATAAATCCTTAGTCATTCATGGTAACAATTCCCTCCCAATCCACTCATCAGTCCACCAAATTATAAATTAGGTTGAACCATCCATGGCATGAGTCACCGGTTGATTGTATATAATTTAATAATATAATTAAAACTTTGAGCATCCTCAGTATGAGTTGCCAGTGCTCTAAATTAACAGCAGAACCATATTTGGATGCTTGGTAATGGATTCATTGGCTTTCCACCAGAAATTTCCACAATTGACCTACAAATGGTCATTCAGTAGCAAATGCTACTTCATTAAACCTAAATTAAATTAATACTATATAATATTAAATAATATAAAACTAGGCGATTAGCTGGCAATCAAACCCAACTAACTGACACACTAATTCTGATATTATTGGAAAGAATCCATCTGGCTAATTTCACAACAAT
>JAKSZP010016399.1:0-47846 GCA_022478985.1 Massospora cicadina | reverse complement strand
ATACCCCCCTTGATATCAGCACCTCAGTTGTTGCCTGATCAAACCTTTCAATGTCATTAGTATTGATGTGGTGGGTCCCCTTCCCACTGGGATGCATGGTCACAAGTACATTCTAGCCAGGACCATTTAATTAAGTGGGTCAAGGCGATCTCAGTCCCTGCAGCCACCGCTAAGGCTACCGCTTTTTCTTGTTTGCTCCATTTTCACCCAGCACAGGTGCCCCAGACCTTACTTTCAGACAATGGGTTGAACTTCACCTCCCAGGTAGTACAAGAACTAACTTCACTATTTTGAACTACCCGAGTTTCGCTGCCCCCTACCACCCGTCTACTAATGGTGCGGTAGAACGTGAAAACAGAACTCTTGTTTCCATCCTACGGAAGTTGGCCGCCTCAGATCCTGCCCATTGGAACCATTCTACCCAGCGCCTTGGTTGCCTACTGAGTAAGCTATCACCGTGGCATCAAGATGTCTCCATTTGAAGCCCTATATGGGCGGGCACCTCGGCTACCCAGTAGCATCCAGCCCCTGCTTGACGCCTCCACTCCTGAGAACTCTGATTTAACTATGAGGGCTCTAGCCGATGGAAATATCTGGCTCCAAGCCTAAGACACTCAAGGCATTATCACCATCACTGGAAGAGACATCCCGATCAAATCTTGGATGACCCTCCTTACCAGATTTTAATTAGGTGACCTCATTCCTTTTTATCATCATTGACCTGGAGGCTGACAAATAAGCTTGACGTACTTTGGTCTGAGACCCTACAAGTCATATAGGGACGAGCTGAGTACTCCATTGCTGACTTCAATCAGGGGACTGTAGTAAATCAGTGCATGGTCAGTTCCTACAGCAGTATATCCACCTCTGACAGGATCTTGGAGGGGGCATTGTCAGGATTAAAGATAGAAATCAGATTGAATTCCCTTCTTTCAAATCAGGCTGTGGCAAATCAGTTGTTGAACCTACCCGAGCTCAATCTGGATCCTCCTCCCCTATTCCTGAGTCACGTGGGGTGCATTTCCACCCATTCAGTCAGGTGAGAGATGCTAACCATTAAGAATTACCACGAGGAGGCCATTCCGGAAAGATCAGTAAAGATCCTGAACAGATGGGCCCTGACAATCCTGAAGGCACCAAGTCCCAACACACCCTATAAATATCGGAGCCTTTAGCTTATTAAATATTCGGTATTCTAACCCATTTTTTCTGTTTCCTCTCAGCGCTCTTTCTGAATTTTCCAGCTTCAAGCACTGAAACCCGGTGCCAGTCTGAAGAACTGTAGCACTGACACTGCTATTGAAAGCGTAAGCCTAAAACGTGGTCAGGGTATCAGAAAGCGTCTTGACATACTAAGGATAATTAGTTTCACAATGATCCTCCGGGAACAAGTATAGCAGCAATGATAGTGCATTATACCTTCTATATAACAAATAAAAAGGTGACATCCTGGTAGTCAAGTGATTTTTTATATTTTAGGCAAAAACAAATGAACTTAAATATGTACTACGTTCAGATGTTTGTTCAAATTTAATTTACAAAAGCTTTCATTAAGGTCCCATTTACTTGCTCAACTATCCTATTGGTTTCAGGTTGATAGGGAGCAAAAGCACTGCTTACTCCATGTTGTAAATTTTGGCGGAATAGGTTGTAATCTGCCAAAGGGTTGCACAGGGAGGTTTCCCAATGATGCAACGGAAAGATGATATGAGGATCTTCATTTCTTAAACAAGCGCAATATAAAAATGAAGCCAAAGTTTTCAGCAAACACTATCTTTATTTCAAAGGCAGAGTCCATAACCATTATCCTTCTTAGTACTACACCTAAGAGTCCACTACGTGTTATCAACATAAAGACCTCCCTCCTTTATTCTTCGTATTACCTCTTTTCACTCATCTCTCTATCCACTCTATGTACCATCTAGGCAGCTACTCAAATTCACCAATTTTTATCAGCTCATTTCATTACTGGGAGTTCTGGAAGAATCCCATATATAGGCTGAGGTTGAATCACTTAGTGTCAAATATTTTAAAGTGGTATATATTAAATGCACTTAACTTGATCTCAATGGATACCAATGATCTGCTTACTAATAATTTAAGCTTCTTGTTCAGCCATAAAAACTGTCTTATATTATATCCTCTTTGACTGGATGATAAGTCTTCAATCCTACTTCTTTGAACGTTCACCCAATTTTTATCTGAATAACAACAGCAACCAAGCCTCCATTAACCAGCATATTTAAAGTATGGTATGCCACAAATGTTGGCGACTCAAGTATAATACCACTACCCCACTTATCACGTACTTGAGCTACAATGGGGTGCCAGAGGTAGATGCTGTGACCGTCTTGGCCCAGGAGCTCCTTTCCAATTTGTTGGCCATTCAAAATCCTTGCACAAGCCCTTCAGCGATCTTGTAGCGCAGTTACACTGGGGTGGGGTGTGGAGCAGAGGCTCTTTGTTTATAAAGCGACATGGCTTCTAGTGAAAGGCTTCAGCCGTCTAGTGCTTCCACCTATTGATGAGCCTTATCCAGTGTTGTTAGCTTCTGCTGGATTTTATGCCTTGTGAGATGGGTGTTAGCAGCTGGTTAGGGTCCTTTCCCCGCTCTCCAATCCACTTTGCTCACTTGGGGTAAACTTCTAGAAAAACTATCTGAATTTCATGCGTTAGGAAGTGTCCACTGCATTTTCAGCTCTGGATGCCAACGACCTGGTCTGGTACTCCTCATAATGGTGCTCCTTGCAAAATGGTTTTTTCTTCTCCCTTGTGGGCGAGTTAGATTTGGTGATGGAACACAATTAGGCGGCCCTGGAGTGGGCCCATTGAGCAACATATCTGGCATCCACTCCTTTCCCACATACCTATCCAAGCATGGACGACTTCCTCATGGATTGTCTGGCGCTTGACGCATCCTTCTCCCCTAGGTAAGAATCATCTCCTCATTTGTGATCTGCTCCAACTTTGTCATTCTTTGTGTGTACTCCTTGTTATCACATTACTATAAGAAGATGTGGTTTCAGGACTTGCTATTGGTGGGACAGAGCACATTCACTTGATCTTTGTGTCAAGTGTCTCCTCCCCGACTCTTACCCTGTATACATAATTATACACACTTTCACAGTTCACTTGCACGCGACCTCTCCTTAACTTGCTGGAGCGTCATCCCCTGTTCTGATAGTGACACCCTAACCTCCATTAATACAATATTCACTTCCTTCACCAATCCTTAAAGGGCCTAGTGAGACTGAGAAACCTATGAAGCAGCGTAAGAAAAAAAACATGGCTCCCTCCAGTCAAAGCACAAAGTTTCACCGTAAGAAGCAGAGGCGGTGGATGATCCTGAGGCATCCTAGTTGATATTATGTTTTTGCTTTACTTTCTATTAATACACGATTTTATCTAAACAGTTATTCATTGCTTATTTTGTTAGATGTCCTAATTTTATCATTTTATATATACATATATATTTCTATAACTTATTTTTATTTTTTATTAGAATAAGAACAATGGAATTTAGAGTGCTCTCAGTTGATAATCTGACCACTTTCTGGGTCCTTGATTGTATAGACATCCACACTAGTTTACTTAAGTATCTCAAAAGGCCTGATTCATATACTATCTAACTTATTTCGCCATACAAACCCATGATTCTCATGGAAGTGAACACTTTCACATATTGCAAATCTTGGAGTTTGTATGTCTTTTTTATTGGAAATATGATTTTTGATATTTTGGGCAGAATGGTTGAGTACACTTCAGTCTGGAGTCCGATTAGTAGGGACGTTAAAGTTGTCAAGTATCGTTACAGATCTATTATGATGGTATCCTCTATGCAGGAGTAAAGTAATGCAGGCAGATCTGGGCGCATTCTGTAAAGAAGCTGAAAAGGACTCTATTTGGTCGCAGAGTAATAACTGATGTTGTAGGCAAAGACAGCTATGCAAAAATGGTACTCCAATCCGACAGTCTGTCTATCACTAGCTTTCTGATTATTTTTGCAATTGTTCTAAAACCCTTTACAACCATTCCGTTAGACTCATGAGGATATGGGGTTGTTAAAGCCCTGCGGATGTCTATTAGTTTTTTCTACTTAGGGAGAATATGCAAGGTGAATCTAATTCTTTTGTTGGTTTAGTATTATCTTTGGGCAGCCATGCCGTATAATTATGCACTCCAGTATGAAATTTGCAATGATGACCGCCTCCAAATGCCTTATCACCCATGCCTATATCCACCTGGTCAAATGGTCTATCGCTACCAAGGTATAAGTGAAATGATTTGTGCCTGTTGGTAAGGTCCCCACAATGTCAATGGACACCATGTGCCACGTGAACTGGAGTTTCACCAACTGATAGGAGGTTTTCTGGTAGACGGGCTTTTCTAAACTACATTGGCAAAAACAATAAATCACTTTTTTTATTTGAGTTGGTCTGACTTGGGGATGATACCGCACCAATGAAGGATGAAGAGGATTTGAATTAATGGGAAAGGAGGATAAAACCCATAAAATCTCCATGCGCGGTGTATGATAGGCCAGGAACTCCATGGACTGGCTTGCTATTCGTTATCTCAGTTCAGGAAATTGGTGAGCAACACCAACACAGTCATTGTCATTTCCTACCCAAAGTCTCTGTACCAGAATCAAACTCGGGGAGGCAGTGGTAGAGGGCCCATATTCTACCATTAGGGTATCCTCCCTAACAAGAAATTAAATCAAACACGTCAAAGTGCATAAACTTTCTAATAATAGCGCGGTCACAAGAATTCTAACATTTTGCATAGACCCCTGTTATCTACTGCTTTATGCACACTCAAAATAATGGCAGATCAGGCAGTGGTTTTTGGGAAACTTAGCATATCATCACCAATCAGCTTAATAACTTTACATTCTGCCAGACTGTATCAAAATCATCCCGTCTAATGCCCAAGTAACTGAGACGGTTCATCAGCTTATTTGCCAATGACCATCTTTTCATACAGCAAATCACCCAGATCTTCCATTGCGTCAATCATCTGTAGCCAAGATAAGCAGTTAGCGTTCTGGTGATTTGCACCAGGATGGTGAAGTATTTCAAAATCGTAAGTTTGAAGCTTGAGGGCCCATAATGCAAGGCGTCCTTCCGGCTCTCAAAGACTCTTAACCAATGCAATGAAGCATGGTCAATCATGAGCTTAATTTTACTCCATGAAGGTATATTTGGAACTACTTATATAAATAGATTACAGCTAGGCACTCTCTCTCCATCACAGTGTGATTCTTTTTGTGGCAAGTTAAACTCTGATTGCATTAAGAGAGAGGTTTAATCTTCCCCCTCATAGTCCAGTTGGGACAATAATGATCTGACAGTGAAAAGATATATGTCTGTCTGAACGATAAACTCCTTCTCAAACTTTAGATATAGCAACACTAGGGTGCTAATAATTGCCATCTGGAAAGTAACAAAGGCGCTCTGCCGCAGTTCCATCCACCAAAAGCAGTGCCTAAGTGTAGGAGCTCGGAGAGAGTGGCTCCTATGCAGTTGAAGTTTGGAATAAACTGTCTGTAATACCCAACCATGCCTAAAATCACTTAAATATACCACTTAGTACTGGGTTGTCCATTTTTAGATGGCTTCTACCTTGTCTGGGAGTCGTCTGAGTTTCATAGCGTCTACCACGAAAACAAGATATTCTAATTGGGTCCTAAAGAAGTGGCATTTGTGGGGCTTGATTTTAAAGTTGGTTTCTGAAAATAATGGAATACCTCCTCCAAGTGATTAAGATTCTCTGAGAACGTCCATAAAAAATGTTAATGGCGTAAAGGTACACCAGGACACATGATAGCTTGAAAATTTAAATAGTGCCCATAGCCATATAGAGCTTAGCTGGGGCGTTACACAGCCCTGCGGCTTATGGATAGGCTGAAATAAGCCTTTGGAAGACTCTTAGCACACTTTATCATCTTGTTGTGAGCAACTCAGTCTTCCAGTACCCTGAGATTAGGTCCATAGATGAGAAGTAGCAAGCACAACATATGTATCTAAAGTGTCATCAATACAAGGAATAGGTTACAAGTACTTTTTGGTGATAAAGGTTTAGCTTTTGGTAGTCATTTACTACCCAATTAGTGCTATCCTTCTTATTAACGATTAATACAAGTAAGGCCATGGACTCTTAGATGGCCCTAGTATTCGCTGCTCCAGAAGCTTCCTTATTCATCAGAAACTATCCTTTCATGGCCTAAGAAGTGGTAAGTTGGCCGAGACTGAATGGGAGGGTGATCCCTGGTGTCCACTTGATGGATTTTCCATGAGCGAATCTCAGATAGTAATCAACATCAACTGTTTTCCTAATATTTATCAGATAAAGCTATTGCATAATTCTTATGCTCTTAATAACCAAGTTAAGATTTCTCGTGGAACCACTTCCATTACGCTGGACTGGGGTCCTGTGGGTTGACCAAATTAATTCAGCAAACTGAAGTCATGGAGCGGAGGAGCTCATATGAAGTGGTCTAATGCAGATATGCCACCATCTGGTGTTTTTGGATTCTCAGCGGTCCTTTTTATAGATTTGCTAGTAACACTTTTATTTCCCCATGTCCATGTAGTATTATGCCTTGGGCCACATGAGGATAAAGTCGTGATTGCTGATAAGGGCCAAAAATTTACCATAAAGCTCAGTTGTTATCTTAATCTCTAGCTCTGTACCCATTATAACTTGGTGGCCAGAGGGGATAGATATGGCATCAGAAGATCAAAGCGGTAGTCCTTGTTACTTATATAACTGGCGGTGGAGAACCCTGCTTTTGTTTTTCAATTGCTGATAGTGGACGGGGATTACCCCACACCCTAAGCGAGATTAACATATCCCAAGCGATTGGAATCCTTGGGCACACCATTGGAAGTAAAATAAACTGAAATCTGCCGGCCTAAGATTTTGAAGGCCTCTAATGCCATATTAATTACCGCGCTAAAGTGGTGCATGAAGGCTGCACCTATCAGCATGACATAGTTATTTTTAGGCAACACAATTGACAGTGCTGAAATGGCAACTGACCCAAACCGCAAGTGTATTACACTATAAGTTCCTTCTGAGTCAGTGCATGCCACCCCAGCGGTCTCATATACCAACCTATGCTCTATTTCAGGTTTCAGCAGTAACTTAGCTATCACCCTTATGAATAGTATATTGACTGGAGCTTAGGTGTGTATGATTGTGCGAATTATGTTTTTTGCAATAAAAAATTTCAAAATATCTACAAGCAGAATAAGAAGAATTTTGGTTATTTTATATGCGAATGTCCAAGGAATTTTTCTTTTTGAGTAACCGCATAATACCAACTCTGACCTTGGGATACTCCTTAATGATTGCATCTACCGGAATTATGTTATTTACCCCTTTCAGCAAAGGTGCATCTGATGAAGGTCAAGGATCGTCAGAGATGGCATGCTCTAGAATATGACAAGCATAAGGCATCAGGGTTTCCTGGCGACCCTCCTCCATGGCAACATTTTTGGCTTTAGCGCGAGTCAACATGTGCACATTGTCAGCTAATTGCTAAAATAATAGTTTGTCATTGTATTGGAGTTCTTGGTGGGAAGTGACTCATCCAGATTTTTTGAGACAGTTGTAGTTATACTAGCGGAAGTAGAGGGTCCCATATCCACTCTGCTTGATCTTTTCCCTGCTCGTATTGCTCTGGCTTGATGACATGAACTTGCCACTTAGCAGGGCGGTGGAACGCAATATGCCCACGATGACCACAAGTGTAGCAGATTACTAAAGAGGGTTCTTGGCCCCAGGAATCAGTAGAAGGTTTGGGCCAAGGGTTAGCCACAGGGTTTCAATTTGGCCGAGGACAAGGCAAATAGCTATAGGATGGCCAATGATTATTCAGCAGAATCAAAGAAGGCTGGATCGCACCACTTAAGGAAGGAGGCGCTGCAGGGTCCTTATAGGCTTCTGTTAAGGGTTAGGAGGGTTAAATGTTGATGCTAGAAAAGCAGATAAAAAAAATCTTGATAAAAGGAACATCCCCTTGCAAGATAGATGCCATCGTGTTGAATAACTCATAATGTGGCTTTACCACTAAGGTCATTGTGCTTCCCACTTTGGCCTCAGGTAGCATATCCGCTCCCACCAAGACATGCACCTCTGAGGTAAACTGATCAGCAAATGCTGCCATAGTCTCATTCTGCTTGATCCCCATTGTTAGAAAATTGACAATCGTTGGAATATTTTTTCTATTTCCCTGAACAAACTCAGCACAGCATCCTTACCCTTATTGGTAGGTGACATAACTATCCCTCAGATACCAGGTAACTTGGTCAGCGATTTTGACGTCCTTAGTAGATAACAGCATCTTGACCTTACTATGGTTCAACGCTCCTTTGACCGCAAACTCGAAAAATTTAAAGAAGCCATTCATAATTTCATCCAGATTGGTCGGAGGCAACTTATCAATGCAAAATTATTTGTCCTTCCCAAAACCGTGAGCTTTTGAAGCAAGCTGGGGTACTGCTCTTGGGACATAACTTATCTCCCAGCGAGGGGAGGGCAGGGTAGAAATAATAGAACTTGGATTGTCTGCAGAATTGGAAGCAGCTTAGCCCTCTTCATCTGGCAATATTGCAAACAGACAAGGAACCTTTTTGGAGACGCGTAATCATCCCCCTTTATCCCACTAAATGTGAACTAACTTATGCTGCCTGCTTGACTGGAAAATAGCTCCGCTGAGCCTTCCTAAACTTTGTAACTACCATAATTCTGATGTTTTTATCATAATTCCCTGTTTTTTAGTCAGCTTCCCCGCAGGGACTCTAGGGATAGGTGGTAACTTTTATTTTCCTCTCTGAATAGTTTATACACTCAATAGTGTCATTGAGGTAGTTCAATAATTTTCTATCCTACCAATCAAGGACACGTGCTGACTGAACATTTGTTTGAACTGATCCATTGCCACTTTGAGATCTTGAAGGAGCTTGTCTTGGGTTCTGCATATTGTATTCAAAATGAGCCTGATGTCAGTGTACTGCGCCAACTCAATAGGCTTGGCAGTTTCCCATCAGTGCTAACAGGATGTGCCATGGTTCAGATAACTTGGCTTTTTGGTTAGAAATAGGTTTCCTGTAATGGGCACCACTGTTGTAAAATCTGACCGAATAGGTTGTGACCCAGCAAAGGGTTGCACAGGGAGGTTTCTCACTGATGCAACGGAGAGTTCATATGAGAATTGTCGTTCCTCAAACAAGCGCAATAAAACATAAAATGAAGCCAAAGGCTTCAATAACACTATAAATATTTTGAACGGAAGAGTCCACTACCATTATCCTTCTTAATATTACTCCATAGAACTCACTACGTGTTATCAATAAAAAGAACTCCTCCTCTTATCTTTGTTTTCCCTCTTTTCACTCATCTCTCCAGCTAATCTATAGGCCATCTACAAAGCTACTCTGCTTATTTAATTTTCATTAGACTCATCTCATTACTGGGTTCCAGCAGAATCCTCATATTTAGGCCGAGTTTGAATTACTTAGCGTCACCCATATTAAATTGTGGTAAGTATAAATGCAGTAAACTTGATCTCAACATCTATTTGATTATCCGCCATAACTAATTAAGCTTATTGTATAGTCATATAAAATTCCCAACACTCCCATTAACTGGTTTTTCTTTGTAAAGACAAGTGCAGTGAAATTAATTCCATTGTCAGTAAGTATAATCTGTGGACACCCTTTTTTGTACAGATATTTTCAAGGACAAACTTAGCTGCAGTTGCTGCTCCTACTTCCTGAGTAGCCTTAGCTTTAACCTACTTAGTCAGGTGTCAATAGTTATGATAATGTAGTTAGCTTTAAGAGTTTCTGGTTTGAAGAGATCCAATAATATCAATAGACATTGTATGCTAGGCAAACCTGGGATGAACTAGCTCGTAATATGTGCATTTTTTAATAGTTTTTCACCTTAGCACTCCACAAAGCACTTTATAGATATATTTATTCGAGGTGGGTCGACCTTGGGACAAATATACCACACTGAGAATTTTTCTAGCCTGTACAGGTTTCAAATTTAAAACCAGCACTAGGGTGGAAGCAGTTTTACCTGCCAGGCTAACCACACTTTCGCACAGAACTTTATATAGTCGGTAACTTTGCACACCTTTCCAGCTTCCAATGTTACTGCTGGTTTACTAGGGGATAAAACCTGCTAGCAAATGAATTAGATATTTTTGACCTTAATTTTGGGTTAATAATGTACAAGGATTTTTAGTAAATTTCTGGGTATGGATCTGTTGGGATTGATCCATTCAAGTGCTTAATGTCTCATTAGGAAGAGTTGCTGACAAAATTGGGGCATCTGATAGTTGATCGCTGATTAACTATCAGTTGTACCAATTGGGATTGGTTGGGTTTCATCACTGACTGATTGGGAATTTAATTAGAAGTTGTGAGGCGAGTGATGCCGCTGACACTAGCAAATAAATCAGTTGGTTTGCGACCTGATATAATGGTTAAAGAGTCCCATTACCTATGCAGGTCAATACCCAAGTATGGTTGGTTTTCTGTGATCAAGCATGAACGTTAGGGACACGTTTTTGGCTCTTTCCGTTTTCAGGACTCTGGGAGGTCCAATGGAGGAATCCCTAACCTTATAAGACCATCACTGGTGAGATGTCATACGGTAAATTTAATGGCAATGATGCCTTTTCATGGATGAGGCGCAAACCAAGGAGTTAGGAGCCAAAATTCCCTAGTAACATTATCAATAAGGGGGTCAAGCTCAAATTGATTCATATTTGTTAATAATTGGTCTCACCCATCCTGGGGTTGATACAGGTGTCAGGAAATTAATCAGCTAGGTTGACTGAGATACTTGTATGGCATGTAGCCATGAAAGACATAAACTTGAGTCTCCACTATCTTAAAGTGAGGAAAAATTACTGGGTTTTAAGAGTTTTTTGATTGAGGTGGAAATCTTTTATAAAGAAGATTTGCAGAAAACTGTTGTTCAACATTAGCAATTCTTTATCTCTTGCATCAGACCATTTTTCATTGTAAATTGTATCATTTATATCCCTTCATATTTTATAATAATAGATTGTTAAAAAGAAGATATATAACGATTGCAAGCAGCATAACTAAGTTCTATTAATCTTAATTAATTATTGTCTTAGTACAATATTTGTGGACTCTATTGTGTTTATAAAGAGTAACAATTGATATCTTTAGAAGAGAAAAAACCTTTGACATAGATCTCCACTGACTCAGAATAATGTGAACTAAGGTTAGGAACCTCTGAACCTGAGAGTGGATTAAGTTCATCCAAAATAGGGAAGAAGTCCCTAATTGTTGAATCAGTATTTTGTGGATTATTACAAGACTAGTGTTGGAATACATCTGATTGATTATTCAACTACAGATAGTTTTTGTCGTACTATTATTGCTCATATATATCTATCAAGCAACGCAAATCGTGCACATACCAAACCAGGGCAATTAAAAGCTTGGAAAAATAGCCAGAACCAGTTTTAACATTTGATGCGCACTATAGGAGGTAATTGAGTAAGTTAAGCCTATCTATGATGTCATATAAAGAAGAATTAAAAAAAGCTATGGATGGAACTGGCAACCATCAACAAGAACGCCTTAGATTCAGAGATTTTTTGAGAATTTGCTGCCTTGGAGGAGAGAGTCACAAAGATCAAGAAAGGAGTAGAAGAAGCTTATAATTTAAGTAATAAATTACTCAGAAATTAACGTCAATGAAAAAGAAAGTAGATTTGACCAAAGTATATTATTACTGAGGACAGAAAGTGAAGCAAATTTAGTTTGTTTGCGCTCACTCAGCTCAGACATGGAACAACTAGTGAAACAAGTCAACAATCTTAAGAATCGAAGATGTGAATGTAAACCTTATGTGGCAATCAACACCAAAGAAAAGACCCCTGAACACAGTTGGGAAGTTGACAACTCCTTGGAATATGCTGACAGCATTTGTTACTTTGGAAGATAACCTCTGAGATTATTCCTCAAGTCTGTCATGTAGCTGATCTGAGTGTTGCGGTTAGGGAAATTTAGGAGGAACTCATTGCCACGCCAAAATTACCCACTTTTCATCAGATTTATGCTCCTGCGTTTTTCCGTCTGTTTGACATGACTATGTTTGGGTATGGCGATAGACAAAAAGCTCTGACGATCATCAACTGCTTGGATACAGACTGTCAAAGCTTGGTTTTACCTCATTTAGAGGGAAACAGCTGGTCTTATTATTAGGCCAATGCTGCAATAATCAAGGAGTATGGAAGCCCCATGTGTATGTTGAAACTCAAGCAAGAATTTATGGGGATCCAATTCCTGAAAGATGATACTTATGCGAATTTTACCAACCAATTCTACTAAGAATAAAAGATTATGGTTGCAGCAAAATTTTTTACCAATTTTGACATGCGGATTGCATAACAAGTGGCTCTTAAGCCTTATTGTAATCTATATTGAATGATCTCATCCACGTTAGTTACTGAAATAACAACCTCGCAAATGGTGGATCACTTGAAGATTCTAGGAGCCACGTTCAAGGACCCTAATCAAAGCTTCAATCCAAGCCAGGTCATAAATTCAGATTCTACCAAATTGACTGAACCTGCTAAGGAATTAAACTTCAAATAGTGCTGGAAAACAAACCTGAGGGATTCGAGAGTACAGAAAAGTTTAATGTGAGCTTTCACCAGTGTAAGGAGGGGCTACATTGCTGCCCAGTGCTTCAGCAAGAATCCTAAGCAGCAAATCAACTTGGTCCAGGCAAAGGAAGGCAAACCCACACAGGAGTCA
The DNA here is from genome assembly GCA_022478985.1 of Massospora cicadina. Taxonomy (NCBI): domain Eukaryota; kingdom Fungi; phylum Entomophthoromycota; class Entomophthoromycetes; order Entomophthorales; family Entomophthoraceae; genus Massospora; species Massospora cicadina. The sequence goes on along the minus strand of JAKSZP010016399.1, from coordinate 35,028 downwards.
GGAAAAGGGCCCACGTTCTAGATGAGAAACAGTCTAAAGCTGCAGTTAAACCTGTTCATCCCTATATAATAAATGAAAAATTGACATCAGTGAACTGTTCATTGATGATGAAGCACAGGGGAGCTAGGTAGGGTAAGCTGGAGCCTTCAAGTGGCGTGACTGAGGAAAGCTCGTGGAAACACGAGCAAGTAGCCAACACCAGAACCCACAGAGAGGAGCCCTAGAAGGGTCTTGTAGTGGCCTGGATGGGGAGTGGGATGAAAGCTAATGACTGTAACCCAACCTGTTCTTGCGGGTGCTTCCAGTCTCCTTTGGGAGGGAATATGGGCAGGAAGGGGGAGGCAAGAGTCAGGCGTATCATTTATCACACTACTTCCCTACAAGGTGGGGCGCTGCAAAAGAAGGTCTTAGTGATAAGGGTGGGTCAATCCTGATTGGCTGGGCTTTTTCTCACCTTTTTACAATAATCACCACGGTTTTCTAGGTTATCCTGAAGCCTGGATAGTGGCCAGTAGCTTACGTAAGCTTACACTAGTGCAGCAAAAGGTGAGAGCACTCATGTACCAAAATGATGGACTGACCCAAAAGGGCTGCGATAATTCCCACACAAAAAGGGCCCAGAGAGCAAAATTCATCACAAAAACAAACCAGAAAGACCAACTCTGTTAACAAATCAACAGCGGGGTGGCCTCTGCTGCACAGGGGGTTTCGTTCTCATTTGTAGCGGTGGCTGCTAATGGATTTGGGGTCGGAACCAAGCTTTTCAAAGTGGGGAACTCCGGCTCCTCCAAGGATCTGATGGAATCATGGTGGAGAGCCTCAAGAGGATTCACGCCATGGAAATATAACTGGGTGGTCTAAAGAGATGCTCATCGTTAGGGTGATTGATATGTGTGTGTTCGCCCCACTCCATGTTTTAAGTTTGTCTCCTGGGTTATAACTTATGACCTTCCAGTCTAAGCTTCAAAAGGAACAGTTTTTGGCTGCCAGTTTGAGCACAAAGAATGAGGAGGCCGTATATCTTGACATTGGCACCAAGATTGGAAGGTTCATTCTGAGGGACATACCACCTGTGATCACTAGAGGGGCCATAATGTCTTAGCTGAAAGGCTTTGGCAGAGTGATCTCCTTTAATGAGAACAAGCTGGTAAAGAACTTGAAGCAGAAGGCCGTTAGCTTGAAAAATTTCACCGTAGGATCTGGGGACTGGGTTTTGAAAGTTGAAATTTCATAATCATATGGGGAATTGCATCGTTCAGTCACTGTGGGGACCTGGAGTGTCCCTGTGGTACCGCTGGACAGGTGCTTCTTGTGTGGTGCAAAAGGGCATGTCAGAGACAAATGTCCTCAGCTCAACCTCCTGCGGTAGTGGCCAAGCCTAGCAGGTCTAGCACAGGGTTGCCAGCAATGGCACCCTCTGAGAAAGAGAAGTTAGCTCTCCAGAAGTTGTTGGAGAAGCTGACTGAGATGTCAGCCAAAGCAAGGGAAAAGGCAGTGGCTGGCATCGCGTCAGAGGTGGTGACTGGGGTGCTGAAAAGTGTCAGAAAGGTCAACAAGGAGTCAAAGCGGACCTGGAAGGCGCGGGAAGCCATTAGACTCCAAATCGAGCTAAGAGGCGCTTTGTACCAATCTGCAAAGGACATTTTGGAAACTGCTGCTTCCCAAACGGGTGGGGTTCTCACCATCACTCAATCGCGTAAGAGGCAGGTGACCATTAGGTATTAGTGGGACAGAGCGCGTGAGGCCCGTAGGGGAACGAGGTGGAGGTGAGGGAGGTGTTGCCTGCTAGCAATAGTGGGCCAACGCCTTATAACCCAACGCCTTCAACCAAAGTGGAGGGGTCTATTGAGGACCCTGGCAATGTTATGATTACAGAGGCTGTTGTGACAAGCAGACTCCACCCTCAACCCAGTCTAGCACTGGAAAGGGGAAGAAGGAACGTGGTTCCGCTAAACCAGCTGAGGTGGAAGAGGATGGGGACCCCCCAGATCCTGACACCAAAGCCTCTTCAGTTTCGAACCTATGGCAATCAGGGATGAATTTGCCTCGCGCGGGGTCTGAATGGACTCAAGCAGTGGCAGCAGGTGAAACTCTGATTGCAACAACACAGGATAGATATTGTCTTCCTCACTGAGTCTAAGTCCAAACCTGGGGTGTAAGAGGAATAGCTTTCCAGTCTCCTCTGAAGCAATCATTTTACTATCACTTGGTGGATCAACAAAACTTGGACTCGCCTTAGGGGAGGGAAAGAAGGTAGGGAGAAGCCAAAGTGGGGTATCTTGGTCTGGTGGGCGGATAAGGTTAAAGGGTTGGATAAAAAAGGTATTGGTTCCTGGATGAGCAGTGGCATTAATGTCACTATATTAAGAGGAATCATTTGGTTTATTGGCATTTATGCACCCAATTCTGGATCTGAACGGAAGGCCTTCTTCCAGAAGGTCGGCCTGAGGATCCAGGAGGAAGGCATTGAGGGGTCAGTAGTGCTGGGGGGAGACATGAACTGTGTCTGCTTTATGGATGACAGGGTTGGGGCTCAGGCAACTGGAGTTCTGATCCTGGAGCCCACGAGTTGGCCAGTTTAATGATTGACCTCAGCCTACTGGATGTGTGAAGAGTGAGCCGTATTGAGGAGGGGGAGACTGTGTGGACTCACATCGAGGGGGTTCATTTCTCCCGTATTGACCTTGTGTCAATGCCCCAGCCTCTCCTGAGTCGCTGTAAGCTGATCCTTCAGAATCATGATTCAGGTGCCTCAGACCACAGGCCCCTTGAAATGCAAATCATTGACCCTCAGGTTGCTTCTGCGGGGAAAGTGATCTGGATACTGAACCCTGAACTTCTGAAGTGGATTCCATTTCAGGAAATCATAGGGAAGAAGGCGAGGTGGTGGAGAAGCCAGATTTTGGGGAAGCCAGATGCGCCAGTAAGATGGTTGTGGATTAGTGCTGATCTCAAGATGGCTTGTGAAATCTTTGGGAGGCAGCTAGGGGCCATGCGTTCAAGGTATGAAACCTTGGAGAGGAGCTTCGAGAGTACCTGCAAGCAGGATGAAGTCATGGGGGCATCTTCCTACACGGCCAAAGCTGAATTTGTATGTGAAATCAATTGGAGCCTTCATGGTGGATCACCTCAAACAAAGGAAGTCTAGGTGGGACGAGGATACTAACAGCAATGTGGCCCTACTCCGCAAGGCAGTGGGGGCATTCAGACCCTCAGCAAGGATTTTGTCACTTTGTGATGAGGGAATGAGGAGAAGGATGCAGCTCGCATGGCTGAGGTAGCCAATCCCTACTATGAGGACCTTTATGGCCCCTCTGAGAATACCCGGAGGCATCCAAAGTACTCACAAGCGTACTGGGGGTAATGCCAAAGGAGACTCAGCTGCACCTATGTAGCAAGATCTGCAAGTCAGAGGTGTCAGACGCCATCCACAAAGGCAAGAATGGCAAGGCTCCTGGGGAGGATGGGTTGGTCTAGGAGCTCTTCAAGTTATTTCAGGCAGAAATGTCTGAGATGCTTGCTGAGCTTTACAATCAACTCCTAGCCTCTAGTATAATAAAGCCGGAGCTTTCAAAAGCTGTGTTGGTGGTGTTGTATAAGAAGGGCGATCCCTTCCTCATGGGGAACTATTGGACTTTGACTCTGCTTAACGTTGACTATAAGATCTTAATGAAGATCCTAACCAAATGACTAAAGGTGGTTGTGGCGGACGTTGTTGGGAAAGAGCATAATGGGTTTATCCCAGGATGCTCAATTACTGACAATTTGATGCTGCTTTACCTTATAGAAGAGTGGGCAATTAAACAGTATGACCAGAGGGGTGGCTACCATGTCTTGATCAAGAGAAGGCATAGGATATGGTGAATCATAAGTTTCTTTGGGAATTGTTAAGTAGGGTTGTAATCAAGGGGCGTTTGTTGAGACTGCTTAAAGCGATTTAGGAAAAGGCCTCATTGGTTGTCAATATCGTTGTGGGTACTCTCCCACCCCTTTAAGGTGTTTAGGGCATGCTTCAGAGAGACCCTCTGTCTCCCTTGTTGTTTTTCCTTGCAATAGAGACACTTTAAGTGGCTCTCAGAAAGTTGGACTGGAGTAAACTTACCATTAACGGCGAGGAGTACTCTCATTCAATGTTTGAAGAAGTTATGTGGATTAATGTTCATCAGAAGAGGAGGAGAAGGTGGTGATGAGCACTCTTAAGATGTACCAGAATACAAGCAACGCTAAGGTCAATCTGTCAAAATACAGGGATTGGCCTATTGGCAAAACGCCAACATTGGGAGTGGCACCAAAGAGCTCGATCCCATGGATGATAACAGGGGAGAAGTTTCTGTACCTCAGGTGCCCCATCCCTGGGTGGGCGTCGCCACACGAAATTTGGCTCAAACTTGAAGCGACCTTAAAAAAGTGCTTTGAAGTGGAAATGGCTCAATTTAACTTATTGGGGCAGGGCCATTGTCATAAACACTTTCATTCTTTAAATACTATTGTACATTGCCCATCTAGTACTAAAAAAATACTATTGTACATTGCCTTATTTGTTCCACCGCTGGCATCTTCCATAAGGAAAATACAGAGTTTAATCATACAGTTCATTTGGCGAGGGCAGGTTTCAAAAGCCAGTTTCTTTAATCTATGTCAGGAGGTGAAGAAGGGGGCATTGGTCTGATTAACTTCAGGAGTATGATCAAAGCACTGCAGCTGAAATGGATCACACGGGTCACTTGGGAGGGAAACTCCATTTGTTGGTTTCCAATACTAGAGGACTACCTCTCTAAGGCTTGCAAGGACAGTTTAAACACGGATCTTGGTCATCTGGGGCATCAATCAAGGGGCCATTCCAAGCGCGGGGAACCTACCAGGCTACTGGAAGGATTACTTTAGAGCTTGGGCGGGCAGCAAGGGTAGATTGTAGGGTGGATAGTGGACCATCGAAAGAATCCAGTTGATTTCTCTTTGGGGATGAGCTTGGGGACTGGAGATGGAACCTCATCTGCGCAAGGCCTTCAAGCACTTTATTGGGGCGGTTCACTGGGAGGACCTCCTTGATGGCGATGTCTGAAGGGTGCTTAGGGTGGAAGCAGCTAATAATGTTGCTAGTGCCTCCAAGGTTCTGGTAATGAAGGCATGGGATGTTGTGGAATCAAATGAACTGCCTTCTTGTTGGAGGGAAGAAATTGCTTCTCTGGCTGCTTAAGAGGATAGTAAATCCTGTTCAGAAGGTCGTTGAGGGCAAGATTGGCGGGTATACCATGAGGAAGAGAAGGCTGGAGATACCTCAGATGGGAAAGACTCTTCATCTCTTGGGCTGGCTCAAGGTGGGGGAGGTAACAGTGTCTGCCTCTTAGATTTCACAACTGTCAGGTTCCAGAAGCTACAAAACAGAGAGCTTTGCTTGACGTACTTGTCCCAAATCACTTGCAAAATGCGACCTGGCCTGATGGAACTGTGGGGGAGGAGGGTTAAGGGATTGCTGGTCTATACCAGTTCAGAACTACTTCTTCTAACTCCGCAGTAGCATCTTGGTCACTGGGCGAATCTTCGTAAGTGGAGTAAGCATAGGAGGATGACCTTCTGTATGCCTGTAAGGTGTGTGGAGGGGAGGAGATGACAAAGCACATTCACAGAGTGTCCAGCGGCAGATGCTGTGTGTAGAAGTGTTCTCAGATGGTATGAATCATACCAACCAGGGTGTAAGTTATCCTCAGGTCATCTTTCATGGCCAGAGATCCTGACTGAGTATGCACCACCAAGTCTGCTTGCAGAAAAGGAGGGTTTCAGGGTCTGGTGCACAATATGAGGGGGAGATGTTGTATGGTCTATGACTTTCCAGAAACCAGCGTTGCTTCCCTTTAGAAGGAATCCAGGAAACAAGCTCCCTGGCCATAGTTAAGCTACAGCTAGAAATAGCTGTAGAAAGCTATGGCAATCCTCTTTTCTAAAGTAAGTCCAACTTAAGGTCCATCTGGTCACATTCCTCACAGTAAGGGATGGGAGGCATATCTCCGAACTGGCTGGGTAGCCTTTGCTATCTGGTTTATTAAACACTGAGGAATATGTCAGTTTTGGGGTAGTGTGAGCCACCCCACCCGAGGTCAGCCTCACTTCAGTGGTGCTTTTATTCGCGCAGACCCAGTGCGGCGTGGGGCAGTACCCCAGGTTTCATCCCACAAAGTTGCCTGCACTGGGTGCCCTAACGGGCACACAAAAACTCAATGATGCACAAAACCAGCTTTATCAAGTGGTCAACTTAGACGTCAAAGCTGTAACCAGAGCTGGAAGAAGGGATCAACCCCAAAATCAATGTGGTCGCTCGTCCATATGTGTACAACAAGGGGGCAAGATCTGATCCACTGAGAATCTGATAATCTGGCCAAGGTCAAATTAGATTAGGAGAATTTGTAAATCCCCCTAAGAACAATTAAGGAATCTTTTCCTGATCTGTCAGTGCAAATAATTTACACACTCATTTTAGAAAATAACGCCGCTATACACTCAGTAAAGAAAATTTTATAATACTATGAGTGTACATATACTGATATACTGGTCAATCAATTATGAGTGTGGGCGTCATTGATAGCGGGGCGCCAATTAATATTGCCTTGAACAAGCTGGTGAAGAAATGAGAATAATGCCTGATTTGAAACATAAGGAGGAATAGGGAACCGCTAGGATGAATATGAACATCTCCTGTGGAGCGTATATCACATTACTACTCAAATTTGGATCCCTGGTAATAAACTCCCCAGCCTTAGTTTTAGCCAACCAAAACTATGACATTCTATTTGGGACTGAGTTTCTAAGGAAATATAGAGGTAAATGTAACTTTGAGGATAATACATTAACCATATTGGGTCAATTTCTGCTTCTAGTTTATCTGGAAGATGGTGAGCTCTGCTTACCAGGAGGAAAAAATTATCAATCTGATCTACAAAGATGACATTATTCTGATTCGCTACCAATTGGTTGGATGAAAGCAAAGATAAAACCCAATGGAAATCCTGGTAATTTGGGGCATCCGTTATGAAGAAAGACGTCAAAAACCATAACGCCTGATTTGCTGATAATACTCAATATAGGATTAACTTTGGAAATACCTGAGCTATTGTATGAGGAGATTGTCAGCCCATGGAAGAAGTCCAGAATGAAGCCTTGGGTGGCGCTGGGGATAGTGATTCTGGGCCATGGGGAAAACCAAGTTCTCCTGGCTAATTTAGTGGAAACTGATGAAAAATTAAGAAAAATCATATCCTCGCATTTGTCCAGCTGATCCTGGCAGCAGAATTACAAAAATACCAAGAGTTTGAGACTCTCGCTGAGATGGGATTGATGGCAGGGGTTGCCAAGAATATTAATTTATTGGTCAACTGAATGCAACTCGCTGATCTGATGGAGAGACAGCAAGAGGAGGTGCTCGAATTATTCAAAAAATTTAATAAATTTTTTTCTAGGATGATCACAACTTAAAATGTGCATAAAACGTAGTCCATAAAGTTGACACTGGGGAAAATTTACTAATAAAGATGAGAACAAACTGATTGTCAGAAGTCAGCAGAGGCGGTAGTGGAAGAGGAAATAAGCAATCTAGTGGAGCACGGGCTCCTAGTTCTGTCATCAAGTCCCTATGAAAGCCCTATCCTGATTGTGAAGAAGAAGGATAGCTCTAATAGGGTGGTGATTAACTATCAAAAGCTGAACAAGATACAAAAAAAGAATTCTTATCCACTACCACAAGTTGATGATGCTCTATATTGATTAGAGAAGAAATGTATTTCTCTGCAATGGATCTAATATTGGGTTATTAGCAAATTGATTTGCAGATGAGATACTAATAAAAGTGCACAACCATCACCACGCAGGGGCTATAACAACCACCGAGGATGATCCAAGGTCTTTGCAATGCGCCTGAGACATGCCAGAAGGCCATGGACGCCATATTGATTGACTTAAAGTTGTCATGTGTCCTGGTGTAATTGGATGACATATATTTGTTCAGTAGGACCTTTACAGACTATTTGCACAACATGGAAAAGTTTTCAAGAGATTGACCACGGCTAACCTGAAGACTAAGCTGAGAAAATGCCACTTATTCAAGAAAGAGTTGGAATATCTGGGGTTCATCATTAACTCTAGTGGACTGCAGCCGCAAACCCAGAAGATTGAAGCCATAGAATGAATGGCCATCCTCAAGAATTGTTGATATATCCAAGATTTCCTTGGAATGGTCAGATATTACTGGAGATTCATATTGGATATTGAGAGGATTGCTGAGCCCCTTTTCCCTTCGCTGAAGGATTTGAAAACTAGTAATATATAATGAAGAGGCCTAGGATTCTTTCAATGAGTTACGTTGGTATCTTATAAATTACCAACTTTGAAATATCCAAATATTAATCAGGCATTTAAAGTACACACATTAATGCTTCATAAATTGCAATTGGCTCCATCCCGAGTCAGATGGATGAACTTGGGGACAAGCATCCAGTAGCTTATGTGAACAGGACTTAGTCAGCAGCAGAACAAAATTTAAACTTTTACTAAGCGTGAATGGCTTTCTGTGATTTATGTCTGTAACCAGTGTTGGGTGTATATTCACGGTATGCACTTTAAAGTAGTGACAAACCACTCTTTCCTGCATTGGCTGCATAACCTTAGAAAATGGAAGGACGTCTGGCCTATTTTCAATGAAGCTTCATGCTTACAACTCTGAGATAGTCCACTGAGTAGATGCTTTTTTTATTAAAAATGCGGATGGCTTATCAATGTTACTAATGGTCCAAGTGGTATACTAACAAGCATAAGAGATGTTTCAGAGAATGTTCAACGGAGAAATTGGGAATGAGTCCCAAGAAATCCAAGATGCACTTTAAAAAGTGATGAAAAACACTGAGACCAAGAATAAAAAAGTATTTAAGACGATTGATGGAAAATTACTGTTATTCTCAAATTATATGAACAAGTGACTATAGTTCAAGCTTCACATAAGGTTGTTGGCCATGAAAGCCCGAGGAAGACAACCGACCACATTTTCCAGTACTATTACTGGGAGTCTATCAGCTATGACGTGGCCAATTATCTGTCTTGTTGCGTGGAGTGACAGTTGCATAAACCACATTGGAACATGACTGGATATTGAATGGTCCACCCTGGATTTGCCTGTCATACAATGTCCATTGACATGAAGAGCCACTGACTATGAGCACTTGGGAAGTCTTATATATTATAGCTGCAATTGATCATCTGACTATAAGGGTTGATATAAAGGCCCTGGAGACAGTGGACGTAACAAGTACTGCCCAGTTTATCATGGATCAATTTTTTTATTATACTAATGCCGCAAGTTTTGTTGAGTGATAACAGAATGAAATATTGTCACACGTGATCCTGAGGTTGATCAAAATAATGGGGATCCAAGGAGTCATGTCAGTACCCTACCAGCTGAAGATAAACGGACTGGCTGAACAAGTGAATGTAACGCAGGCCATGATGCTGAGGAAGCTGACACTGGAAAAACTTCCGCCTTAAAGAACCTACCTCAGTTCAAGTGACATCTGCATACAACATTAGTCACCATACAATGACGGGAAAAACTCTATTTATATTGTTGTATGGAAGAAAGGCCACTTTATCACTGATTCTATATTTGGTGGTCAAACCAACATTGGGGATGAGTGCTGAGCAGTAAGTGATCCTAATTTTAAATATGCTGATCAAAATGCAGTTGGAAGCATTCAATAAAACCTTGAAGAAAAAAATAAAGCCCAAGATTAAGGATGATAATAACTGACTGGCATTATCTGATTACCATGTAGCCCATAGGGTAGTCTATTGTGACACGCATGGCTTTGAGAGAAGAAACAAATTAAATATGCTGTAATCAGGTCCAATTTGAGATTATCACTGATATAGCAATAGATGCATATTCCATCAAGAACCATTCAGATAAAAGAATCGTTAACAAGTCCATAATAAGTACCTAAAGTAGTAGATCCAAGAAAAAGTTAGTAAGAGTGTTTCCAAAGGACCGCTGAACCATTAAGATGGTTATTCTTCAACTTTTTTGGTTAAGTCCTAAAGAAGGACCACTAAATCAAAATAAATGATTACGTCTTAAAAAATAAGACCTCTGAACCATGAAAATTTGTAGACAAAAGTATACCTAGGAACCAGTTTGGGGGAATAATAAAAAAGATGGACCGCTGAACTGAGTAAAGGTCATGTCCCACATAAAAATAAAAAAAAGTATAATAAAATTTTAAAATATGGGAAAAACCTGAAAAAGTCATATATCTTGTAAATTTTTACTGGTTATCCTTGATTTAGGGATGATTACGCCTATGTCGCCTCTTAAGGGGAGGGAGGATGTATGACAGTAGTAGTAAATAAACCGTCAAAATCTATTTGAGATTAAATGCTCGCATGGGCTAGACCTACTTAAAGCCAAGTATGTTGAGCAGAAGCTGAACAATGAGAGAACACAATGAGGTGAAGAGTAATTGAGATGTTGGTACTTGACAAATGTGATACTCCAGATTGGGGGGAAGCAACAGAAAAGAAAGAGGCAGTCAGCAAATAATCCTGAATAGTCCCAATATGGCACTAGAGCTGGCATGAAACTACTGACTGATATCAGATGCCATTGTTTCAAGAGGCTTAATAAGTATAATAGGATAATCTACAAAATGAGCTGATTCTAGAAGAGTATTAAAGTCCAATTTAGGAATAGATGGAAAAAGGGAGAATTGGCCGTGACTCATTTGATATGGTTGCTATTATTGTTTTATTGGGATCAGATACCATTTCCAGTAGTGCAGCGGAAGGAGTACTACATGCATTTGACTTGGAGTATGGGTTCCAGAGGGACCATAGAAGTGATTTCTCCGAGAAGAACAACTCATCAATCAGAAGAGATGGTCATTTTCAGCAAAATTTTTTTTTCAAGATATTGCAGGTACCAAGAGTTAGAATTTGACATATGTGCTGGAAGAAAGGGGGGATGTCAGACTTGTTATATTGGTTGATATTATTCATTTGGTGTATATTAAGCTCTGGTTTATTCTAATTATAGCGCAATTAATTTCTAATTTATGAAATAAGCTCTTCAAAAAATGCAAGAATGATATGAAAAAAAGCTATTAAGAAAAAAATAACAACTGCAAATATATTTAATTATAATTATTTTTGCCATGAGAAAAACATTGATGGTTTTATAATCCTGTCAAATAAATGGAGGGAGATCAGTAAATCAAGGATGCTAGACCAAGATCCTGAGTATGACAAAAGGTTATATTCCCTAACTGGGAAGAACTGGCTTTCCAGGACTAGCACTGTTATAAATAAAATCAACTAGACTGGCATGGCTGTGGGTTGTGAGGACCACGCTTTGAGAAGGTGGTAGTGAGGAAGAAAAGGAAAAGAACCGCAGGCTAAAGTTTGTCCTGAGCAACTTTGAGTGCATAACAGCTGTTCTTTACTTGAAATTAAGAATTATTTGCCCTGGTCTGAAGCGGCATTCTCCTGTACCAATCTTATTCTCGCTGGAAATTTAGGCAAAAGGGGTATTTATTGGGATTTTTAACCACATTTCCAGCTTCCTAGGTTATCTGCTGGTTTGCTAGGGGATAAGTCCCGCTAGCAAATTAATCAGATAAAGGGTGACCTCGATTTTGGGTTAATAATGTCTAAGCATTATGAGTAATTCTCCAGATTTGGATCCATAAGTGATCAATCTGTGAAAATGCTTAAGATCTCGTCTGGCAGAGTTGCTGAGAAATTTGGGGCAGCTTTTAATGATCGCTGATTAGCTATCAGGTGTACCAAATAAAGAATGGTCAGGTTTCATTACTTACTGATTAGAATATTAATTAGCAATTGTGAGGCTAGTGATGCCGCCTGTAACTAGTGAATTAATCAGTTGGCTTGTGACTTGCTATAATTGGTAAATAGTTTCATTACCAAAACAGGTCACTACCCAAGTATGGCTGGTTTTCTGTGATCAAGCATGAACGTTAGGGACACATTTTATGGCTCATTCCGTTTTCAGGTCTCTAGGATGTCTGACAAATGAATTTCTAATCCAATGAGGAAGACCATCACCGGTGAGATGTCATAGAGTATTTTAATGGCAATGATGTTCTTTCATGGCTGAGGTGCCAATTGAGGAGGTGAGCGCCAAATTTCCCCTATAAATTCCCTAGTAACCGATTAATAAGGGCGATCAAGATCAAATTGATTCAGATTTGTTAGGAATTGGTCTCACCCATCCTGAGGTTGATACAGGTGTCAAGGATTTAATTGGCAAGGTTGACTGAGATCCTTGTATGGCAGGTAGCCATGTAAGCCGTAGGCTTATGTATCCAGTACCTGAAGTGAGGAAGGAGTCACTGGGATTTAAGAGGTTATCTGATTGAGGTTAAAATTTTTTATAAAGAAGATTTGAGGCTAACTTTTGTTCAACATTACCACTTCTTTACCTCTTGCATCAGACTATTCTGTCATTGAAAGTTGTATCATTTATATCCCTTTTATATTTTATGATATGATATTGCTTTGATCAAGACATATATCAATTGCAAGCAGCATTACTAAGTTCTATTCATCTTAATTTAATTATTGTTGTAATACAATATTTGTGAACTATTTTGTGTTTATAAAGAGTAAGGAAAGGATATTTTTAGAAGAGAAGAAGATCTTTGAAATAGATTATTATAAAATCAAATATAATTGTTAGGATCCGCCATATTATTCATACAGGTTGAACCCACTGAGCAACAGACAGACAATGTGGGGATCGTCTGTCCTTCAGACACACTTGAAAATATAATAAAAATAGGAGTAATCGCCCAAAGACTCTTTATTTACTTTTTAATAAATACAGTGACCTTTTGCTGTTCCACTATCTCTCTACTATTAATAACTTACTTCTTTCAATTGCCCATCTCGCTTAAATACAGCATCTTCAGATGATACCACTCTCATGACTTGGACTATTCTGTTCCACTAATTCTCCTCGATTTTGGCTTGTTATTCTTTAGTTTTCTATCGCCTAATTGTATGCGATTTAATTTGTATTTATCGAATGTCAACATCACATTATCACCTTATCAACTTATTTAGAGGCGATCCAATAATATCCCATCATATCCCAATATCGCCTCATCTTGAGGCACTTGAATAATCATAACTGATATCATGTTTGGCGGATTCTTTTCAATCCGCCCTAGCTGTTCCAAGATTATCATCAAGTCATATTAGAATAACGACATTACCCCCTCTTTGACTGGATGATAAGGCTCCTATTACTTGTATGATTGGAGGAACTTCATGTGCACTTGGTTAACGATCCAACCACTTGCAGGGTCCTTGATGGTATACTCATTGACCCAGTTTTCTCTATAACTTTGAACGGACAATTCAAATACTGGCCAGCTTGTGTTTCTGGCCAAACCTATGTTGATCATGGAAGAAAACCATATCGCCTTCTTTGAACTGTGCTACCCACTACAATGCACCTGATCAGCAACATGATTCCTGATCTTTTTGGCTAAGCTGAAGGAATATGCTTCAGTTTGCAATTTGATCAGAGGGTTGGCAAGGTTAGTCAATTAGCAGTGGGGTTCCATTCCGCCAGTGTCTTCTACACACAAATAAAGTAATGCCAGAAGAGCCAGGTGACACCCATATAGTAGTTGGAAGGGGCTCTTCCCTGTGGCGGAATGGTAACTAATGTTATAGGCAAACATGACAGTGAAAAGGAGTGAGCTCTAATCAGAAGGTCAGTCTGTTACTAATTTTTCTGGTATATTCACCAAAGTCTCATTCACCCATTCGACCATTCCATTGGACTTGGGTGGTATGGAGTCGTCAGAACCCCGTGGATACCCATAAGCTCGTTCAGTTTGGGGAGGCTGTACGAGGTGAAGTTGGCTCCATTATCAGTGAGAATAAACTGAGGGCAGCCATGTCGCTGAATAATGCATTCCATCATGAACTTGGCCACCGTGACTGCCCCCAAATCTTGTATCAGCTGCACTTCAACCCACTGGGTCAAGTGGTCAATAGCCACCAGAATGTACTTACACCGGTTAGCTCCTGTTGGCAAGGGCCCAACGACATCAAGGGAAACCGTATGCCAAGCAAAATGTGGTTTCACTACCCGATATGAAGTTTTATAATGGAATGGCTTCTCCACTTGGCACTGATGGCAACAGGAAATGGATCAAGCACATCGAAGTTCATTCTTTCCCAACAGTACCAAGGGCACAATAACTACATTGTCTTATGCACCCCACCATGTCTGACTGCCTTGTGGGCGCTCATAATTATTTTCTGGCCATGCTGAGTGTCACGGAAAATTTACCATAGAATCGCTGATCTTCTTGTGCAGTTCCCCAATCTGGTGGAAAGGATTCATTCATATTTCATTCAACGCTTTAATCACTTAGGCAGTTAGTCGTCATATTTTCCAATGAGCATCTTATTGTACATCACATCACTGAGGTCTACTGTCATGGCAACAGTCAGCAGTTGAGATAAACAGTCAGCGTTCTGATGCTTTATCCTGGGCGGTGAAGCATCTCAAAGTCATAAGCCTGCAGCTTAAGAGCCCATCAAGCCAACCGCCCTTCAGGCTCTCTGAGGTTCTGCAACCAGCGTAATGATGTATGATCTGTTTTGAGTTTAACCTTTACCCCATTCAAGTAGACTCTAAATTGCTCATATGCATAGATCACTGCCAAGCACTCCCACTTGGTAGCAGTATAATTACGCTCATGGCAGTTCTGACTTCAACTACAGTATGCTACGGGATGCTCCTCTCCCTTGTCATCATTATGAGAAAGTACTGCCCCAAAAGCAAAAAGGGATGAATCTATCTGAGCAATAAACTCTCTACCAAAATTCAGATAGCGTAACACTGGTGCACTGGTCAGCACTGTATGAAGTGTATCGAAAGTATATTGATGACGTTCCATCCATTTGTACACAGCATCCTTTTTTAACAACTTAAATAGTGGCCACCCAATACAGTTAAAGTCAGGGATTATCGCCGGTTATAACTAAACATTCCCAAAAATACCTGTATGCGCGGTTACTATTAGGTGTAGTCATATTATGGATGGCAACCACCTTAGCCAGCTGTGGTTTCAGCCCCTTAAAGCCTACCACAAACCCCAGGTATTCCAACTGATCATTGAAGAAGGTACAACTTCGAGGCTTAATTTTGATGTTCACCTCAGCAAGCTGGTGGAATATTGCTTCTAAATGATTGAGGTGCTCTGAAAAGGTTTGAGAGAAAATGTTAATATCATCGAGGTATACAAGGATGCATGACAGCTTCAGGTCACCAATAATAGTGTCCATGGCTCGCTGAAATGTAGCTGGGGCGTTACACAGCCCTTGAGGCATCTGAGTCAGTTGAAAAAAGCCTTTGGAGGTGATTACATTGCATTTTTCCTGTTCCGCCGTGGGTAAATCAATTTTCCAGTAACCTGATATCAAGTCCATTGCTGAAAAATAATGGGCATTTCCTAACTAATCCAAAGCATTGTCAATCCTTGGCAAAGGTATGAGTCCTTTTTCGTAATACTGTTGAGCTTTCAGTAGTCTATTACTACATGGTTGGTGCCATCCTTCTTTTTTACAATCATAACATGCAAAGCCCATGGACCCTTGGACAGTTCAAGCATTCCTTGCTCCAGCAACTTGTCAATTTCTTTAGTGACAACGTCTTCCGCTGCCGTCAATCAGTGGATCAGCTGAGACCTTATAGGGGAGTGATCTCATGTGTCTACTCGATGGACCACCCCAAGCACACCCAAAGTCATGATCATCAACAGCAAAAATCCCCTTGTACTTCTGAAATAAAGCTATTGCTTGGTCTTTTTGTTCTTCCAATAGCCCTATTAGATTACTCATCAGTACCACCATTAGTATACTGGTTGGTGCCTTGACTGGTAGACCAAATTCATCCATTACCCAAAATCATGAACCTGAAGGACCTCATCTATTGGAATCAAATGTAAATACGCTACTATTTGGGCTTGGCGGATTTTCATTGGTTCACTCTGGAGGTTTACTAACAAAACCCTAATTTCTCCATGGCCCAGAAGTATAATCCCTGGAGCCACATGAGGCTCAAACCATGTTTAATGATAGAGCCCAATGACTTCCCCATATAGCCCAACAGGCACTTCCACCTCTAACATGGTATCGACTATAACTTGATGTCCAGAAGGAATAGATATGGGTCCTGCAGCTCAGAGAGGTATTCCTTGATATTCATATATCTGCTGGGGAAGGGACTGAGTCTTGTTTTTTAGTCGATGATAGCAAACTGGCATCACCCCATCACCATATGCAAGATTGATACAGCTTATGTGCACTGGATCCTTTGGCACTCCACTAGAGGAGAAGTAAATTGAGATCTGCTGTCCCAAAATATCGAGGGTCTCCTCCATCATATTAATGACAGCCCCAAAATTGCGCAGGAAATCAGTTTCAATCAGTAAGTCATAGTTTTCATTTGGTATCACAATCACCGGAGCTATGATGACGATGGACCCAAAGCACAGAGGTGGCGCACTGTAAGCTACCTCAGAGACAGTGCTTTCTGCTCCAGCAGTTCCATACACCATTCAATGTGCCACATCAGCTTTTAACGAAAACTTCGCCATCAAATTAGTGAAAACTATTTTAACTGGAGCAACAGTATCTACTATAGCGCAAACTCTATTTTTTGCTACAAAAATATCACAGTATGTAAACTCAGAATAAGAAGAATATTGGCTGTTTAATACGTGAACATTTTTAGGGATCTCTTTTTTCAAAAACAACTCATTATCTCCTCACAAACATTGGGATATTCTTTGACAAAGGCATCTACTGGAAGGGTGACATTTACTCCTTTCAGAGTTGGTGCATCCGCAGTAGAATCCAGCTTGTCTGAGGAAGCTTAATCAAACATTTGACAGGCATACAGCTTTGGTTGTTCTGAGAATTCTTCATCCGCCGTGGCCTTGGCTTGATCTCATGTTACTACATTCACTCCTCCAACTGGCTGTTGATATAAAATTCTGTTATTGTAATGGGGGACTTCCGCAGGATATACTACTATTGATTCAGGGACGTTTTGGGTTGGAATTGTGGAGTTAGAGGGTCCTGTCTCTACTCCGCTCCTTTCCCTAGTAGTATTGGCCTTGGTGTATGTAGTGCACATGGTGGTTATGGCAGAATTTTGCCAAGTGACCAGGGCGGCCTCATTCATAGCAGCTGACCCCATAAGAGCCACGTCCTTGATTGTCATAAGAGGGTCCAGGTCGTAAAGTTTGGGGTCATTTAGCATAACCAGGCCCAGGTCAGTAAGATGATTGATAATGTTTGGCGTAGCTAGGTCCTGGTCAGTATCTATGTTGCTGACGGGTTCCATAACCAGCCCATGGATGCTGGTTGAGCTGTTGAGTATAATTTGACCAAGGGTAAGACCAGAGTTATAGTAAGGTCAAGGGTTGCTAGGTGGAAGGTGAGTCAGATGAGAGAATTCTCCTGAATAAGAGGATACAGTAGAGGTGGTAGTCATCCATTTCATATTTGGTGGCAGAAAGTTAGGGGATATGCAATGCAAAAACCGTACAATTTTTAGCAGAGGAATGTCACCATCCAGAAGCGGCGAAAAGACATTATGAAGCTCTCAGTATGGCTTCACCATGGTGGTCATGGTGATGCATATGTCAGAGTCTTTTAAGTAACCTGCCCCAATCAGCATGTGTGCTTCCAAAATAAATCGATCAGCAAACTCCAGGAGAGTATCATTTCTGTGGAATCTAATCATTAAGTATTCCTGTCCACTGTGACATCTTTGAGGTAACCCCAAACAGGCGAAACACGGTATCTTTTACAACCCATATAGGTAACAGAGCTACTTGGGAGATAACTGGTGACTTGATCAGCACTCCCGACATCCAAGGCAGATATTAACAGTTTAGCCTTCCTTCTATCAGATGCACCTTCTGCTGCAAATTGAAACAGTTTAAAGAAACCATGGATATTCCCACTGTGATCAAACGGAGGTATTTTCTCAATATTATCCTCATCCTGTTCACAGCTTTTTGAGCTATACTGAGGAATGGGTCAGGATCCAAAAGCAGTTTACCAATGAGAGGCTGGACCAGCGGAAGTTGGAAATCCGCCGCTTCAGGGGTAGCATGGCCTTCTGCCATGGGCGGCACCACCTTTACTTGAGGGAATTGATGCTCCAACTCATATTTGTATCCAGTACTACCATCCTATGTGCAATAGCTCCGTCCAGCGTCATATTCTTCCTCGTATGATGCCCCCCTTGTTGTTCATCCTTATCCCATTGAGAAGACTGAGAGGCATTGGTCAATTTCTGCTCTGCGCACTGCAGCTGTTCAGTAGTATAATCCAACTGGCTGGCGAGTTCCTTTTTTTGTTGTCCTAAAATTATCATTTGGCTAAACGTGCTATCAAGCTGGTGCATGACAGCTTTCGTTCTTGAAGAAGTTCATCTTGTTTTTTGAGCACTGCGTCTAAGGTAAGTTCTAGTTTCTCATACCCAGCTGGTACAGTGTTTTGTGAGGATTCCCTAGCAACACAGGCTGTGTAAGAGATGGCTGGCGACTGGAGATTCATAATACTTGGTGGTTGATCAATGGGCCCCTTGTAGTGAGCACCAATGTTATAAAATCGAATGGTATCGTTAGGATCTGCCATATTGTTCATAAAGGTTAATCGCAATGAGCAACAGACAGACGATGGTGGGATTGTTGGTCCTTCAGACACACTTGAAAATATACTAAAAATAGGAACAATCGTTTAACAACTCTCTAAATACTTTTTAATAAATACAGCGACCTTTCGCTATTCCACTATCTCTCTACTATTAATAACTTACTCCCCTCAATTGTCCATCTCGCTTAAATACATCATAATCAGATGATACTGCTCTCATCGCTTAGAATATACTGTTCTGCCGATTCTCCTCAATTTCAGTTTGTTATTCTTTAGTTCTCTATCACCTAGTTGTAGGCGATTTAATTCATATTTGTCAAATGTCAACATCGCCTTATTGCCTTTTTTAGAAGTTATCCAATAATAACCCATTATATCTTAATATCACATCATCTTGAGGCACTTGAATAATCGTAATTGATATCATGTTTGGCGGATCCTTTCCAACCTGCCCTAGCTGTTCCAAGGTTATTGTTCAGTCATATCAGAATTGTGACATAGATCTTCATTGACTCAGCGTTATAGGGACTGGGCTAGGAACCTCTGAATCTGAGAGTAGATTAAGCTTATCCAAAATAGGGAAGAATTCCCTAATTGTTGAATCAGTATTTCATGGATTATTGCAAGTTTAGCGTTTAACTACATATGGTTAATTATTCAACTACATTTTATTATTATCATACTATTATTGCTCATATATATCTATCAAGCAACGCAAATCTTTCACATACCAAAATTGTGCAATTAAAAACTGGGACAATCATATAGAAACATTTTATTCAACACTAGGTCTCCAGGATGTCATAATGTAATATCTCAAATGATAATATTGCTTGATGAGCTCCTTCATCTTCACTAGAACCACTATGCCTTATGCCTTTATTTATTATGATGTCTGTTTATGCTGATGGTCTCAGAAATATAATATTTTCTTTTAATCATCTTGTGAATTCCCGTTCTCAATTATTGTGACTTATCTTAGATCCAAACATAATTTTTTGAAAAGTTTCAGGATCATCCTGAAACTCTCCATTGATCACTTTCATAAGCAATCCATTAGCAGCCAAACTAAACATGACCATGGTGGATAAATGGGATAGGTAGTCAGCGTTTTGATGCTTCACCCCTGAATGATGCTTAATAATGTAAACACGTGCTTAAGGTTTTAACTCTTAATGAGCTAATTGGTTCTCAGGTTCCTTCAAGTTGTTCAACCAGCTTAGGGATGAGTGATCATTGACAATAGTGAAGTGAGTACCATGAAGATAAACTTGAGATTGCTTGTAACCAATATGACTGCCAAAAATCACATTCCATCACTTTGTAGTTTCTCTCATGAACATTTAATTTCTGACTAGCAAAGGCAACATCATATTTTTCACCATCCTCCCCTATTTGAGACAACATGGCCATTTCCATGAGTGAGATTATTTTTGGGCAATACATTTTCAATTAAGTCTGGACAATGAGGATTGGAGCCACTATTAATTCCAATCCTAGCTGATCAAATTCTTCTTTGAAAACCAGATTTTAATTTAAGTGGACTTTTACCTTGAATAAATGGAAAAGTGGTTTTTATATTTGTGTGATATTAACAATAGATTGGCATTATAAACTAATCATGATTCAAATTTGCATATTGTGCTTTGAGTTGGGCATTAAAACTTAGATACTGCGTCTAAATTGGATGGCTGCGGTGGAGTCCCTATTTATTATGAACCCAATAGAGTCCATCTGATCCTGACCAATTACAACTGCAATCTTTAGTTAAAATCTCAGAGAATGGCCTTCCTTTTCAGGGTATAATCTAATTAAATTTAGCAGTGAGCATTGATAGGAAAAGCATTGACTCTTTGCTCTAGAAAAATCAGGTAAAGAGCCATCTGCAAAGTCCTACCAGGTATATAGGCTTTGAATATAACAACTTAAGTTGAGTATATTATCTTCATAATAGTATCAAACTTAGCTGATTGTGGCTTAAGACCTTCTTTTCCAACTTTTGGCAAATGTAATCTGTTTAATCTCAAATTTCCTGCTTCTGCTGTGGTATAAGCAATATATTTTCTCTTATCAGAGTAGCGCAGAGAACAATCAGACAAAATTGACTTTTTTGTGTGTGCTTTAAATCTGGCATAGGAAAAAATTGCATTATTTTAATAAAGGCTTTATAAAAGAAAATTTTTACTATTGTTAAGGTTTTCTTCTAGCCTATCCCATTCAGATTGATCATTTGGTTCTAACTGCTTAAGAATTTACTTCTACTTTACTGAGAATCATTTTGTGTTAAAGGAAGAGAGTGTTTTGGGCTAATTTCAGTAAAAGTGTAATGGTCAGTTCAAACCAATTGCTTCATTTTGACTTGAGATTATAGAAATCCAAATACCAAGTCAAAACGTTTTTTTGTTATGTGGCTTATGCAGGGCTTGGTGCTGGGCTGTTCCCCTCTTCAGCTATTCTTTAAACTCTTAGAGCCTAAAGAATAGTGAGGAGGGGCTCCCTGGAAGGCGACCTTAAAAGGTCAGGCCTGAGAAATTCTGAACTCAGTTCAGATTTATTCTTTGTTTCTCGCTCTCATGTGGGTCTCTCTGGTGGCCTTGGGGCTGCCCCTGCCTTGTCTTACCTGCTATCCCATGGTGAACCTAATTTTCCATTTTTCTAGCAAAAAAGTTTGGTTTTTAGGGCTCTGGTCCGCCAAAATAACTTGTTTTTTTTCCATGTGTAGTTTGCGGTGCTGCTATACTATTAGGATTAAATCAATATTGTTCTTTTCATAAATAAAGAATTTAAGGCTAATTACAGGGGTCAAATACACGCTTACATGTGTCATCTTTTCTCACTTTTATATTTTCCTTGAACTGAGGTTGAATTGGTGAGTATGATGAATCAAAACACTTACCTTGAGGGAACCTCTAAAATACAATCCTTTGGCGTCAAATCAATCAACCACAGCAAGATGGCGGTCAAAACTGGGACGTTTTTGACTATTACAAAAGGATTTATATAAAACAATTCTCTGTTATATTGGAGAGAGTAGTTATTCTATTCCCTCATCATGACTGCTAATATTTTAAGAACTTTATTTAAAACATCTGTTTTGGTGATTTTTTCTGAAAAAATGGTTGTTGGCTGTTCTTAGTTTTTATTTTTTGAAGTGTAATCCTGGCTGCCCCTTGTAGTGAGTACCACTTGTTAAATTTGAGTGTAGCTCAATTTATTAGTTGTGCCTGATTTTACAGTCATTAAAAAGTTTGCTGATATATCCTCAATTTTCACCAAGTGTCTTATAGTATAACTAACCGTTTATAAGCTCACAAGGCCTAACTTCAATATATAGCTTTTCTGGTCTTCTCTGGGTATATTGTCAATACAAAGTCTTAAAACCTAGTCTAAGGCGGGTAAAGGTAAAAGCTTCAATTCGTTTTCTCTAATGGCTTGTTGACACTCCTAATAAGAGCTTAACAAAGCAGTAATTCTACCAAACCGTTTATGATATAAAAAAAGAAATAGTGATTCAAAAAAGATAATAAATGATAATATGATGATAATGATAGTATATTAATATTTTATATTTGTCACGCATCAGTATATTATGCCTTTTGATAGCTCCTTGCCATACTTATCTATTAGATGAGTTTAGCCATATCATGCTAATCCTCTACTGAAAGTGGAAAATGGCTATTTTATCTTACCCAAGTCATTTTAGCTCTTATACTAACTTATGACAATTCTATCAGCTCAAATGAAGGCAATTTTACTTATAATTGGGAGTATTATAGATGCAATAATGGCACAGAGGTGCATATTTAAATTACATTCAACCCAATTAGAGTTTCGTCATACAGATGACAAAATACAATTGAAGGAGAAAAATTGATATCAAGTAGGATATTTGATGTACCCCTAATTGGGACATTGACAGGCCTCTAGAAAGTACTAAACACACCCTTTTTGTGACTTTTCAGGATTCTCCCTTTATTGGGGGAAGCTCCAACTAGGGGTCATGACCTGCCTATGGGTGGATGCTGGATTGGGTTCCCCATCAACTTGGGTTAAGCCCAATCTGAAGTATTGGGGATTGAGCCCAAAATTTTTAAATTAAATTCTAAATCTGACACCGGTGACTAATGCCAAGGATTTTAAAACTCAATTTAGGTCACAGCGAAATCCCTTTTGCACTCACACCCCAATCAAGTTACCCTTTAGGGCGCAGTAGCGAATTATGCTGAGGATGCTCCCACTCCCTTGTAATATTTATTTACATGTATCTCAGTTGGCAATAGGCTCTGAGATTTCCCTATCCCAAATCCCACCTTCCCAATCCGATTCTAGCCTTGAGGTCCTATAAATAACTTGAGGCTAATTCAATAAACTACCGTTTCTCGTCTATTTTTTCCCTTTTTAACTTTACTTAAAGCCTTAATGACCTATTAACTCACTGGGGGCTTCAGGGCCCTGATTAATAGGGGCCTGGTTAGAGTTGCTTTTCTAAAGTCCTGACAGTGACTTCCATGTTGAAGTGCTATTAAGCCAAATATGAGGATTAACATACAATTTTATCAAAGTACATCTATGTTAATGTACTGATGAGGTAGGTGCAATTTATAATGCCGTAAGACCCACTTGTTGCACACATGTGGGACCCATAATTGTGCATACTTTATTATGTCATAGCTATTAATAGCATTGATAAACAGGTAGTTTCTAGGCACGTAAGGTGGTGTCAATTGGATCTATTATCAGATTATGAAAATATTTTGGGGAGAATTAAGATAATCATCAATGGAAGAGATACATCAGCATTGGTGATTTATAAAAGGGTTTAATATTTTAGTCAACTAATAAAATCAAACAAGGGGTAAAACTAAGAGACTCTCCTACTTACCCGTCTAGCTGATCTGAGGTATACCCTAGATGAGAGGTGAATAGCCGCTGTTCCACCTCATCTGCTCTCACCAACTCAATGCACTTCCCAGTCTCTATCATTTATCATCTGTATTTAAAGAACAATACTCACAAAAGTTAACTTGTTTTGTATACAGTGTAGATCTTAAAAATATTTATTTCCTTGGCTATATCTTTACCTAAACAGTTGATCACAGGGGTGACATCCATGTCAAAAAGTGAAACCTGGGGTGTTCTCAGGTGCAAATATTATATCATTCAAATTTAGAATCTTCTCAATCATAAAGTGAATGGTCAAGAAGCAAGATTCAATTGAGTCAAGTATGGGTAATGCCATTGCAAAATCCGGCATTTTTATTGAGGATCAAATCTGGCAAAAACCTAGAATTGGTCAGTCAATATTGTCCCCTATAAAAAAATGTCCAATTAAATCCCAATACAAGCTCTCCAATAATTAATTATCCAAATTATCGCATACTTGTTTAACAAAGCCTCAACTCCCCTTTGTTAGACCTAAAGCCCAACATCCTACCTATGATAGGGTGTTGGGTTACTTCTTTACTTTATTTACTATATATTATTTCCATAAAATCTTTTAGTTATATATCTTGAAAAAATCTTATTATAATACGCGATTCCTGATCTTTCCAGTATAAGCTACCTAAGGGTCACTTATTACCCTCAATGAGAGGCACTC
Organism: Massospora cicadina; assembly: GCA_022478985.1. Lineage (NCBI taxonomy): Eukaryota > Fungi > Entomophthoromycota > Entomophthoromycetes > Entomophthorales > Entomophthoraceae > Massospora > Massospora cicadina. Next base: position 10,682 of record JAKSZP010016399.1, on the reverse strand, counting down.
TTAGGTGCTAAATCCACCCTAGATGCTAAAACAGCAACTTTTAATATTACAAGAAGTTCTCCCCCTTCCATCCATATAACTCTATAAAGCGCCTCAACAGTATGTGCCTGTTATTGTGGCTTCTTAAGCACCCACATTATCAGGCTTAAATTTTCTTGTAACACTCTTACCTATCAATTGTACTGAATAGCAAACCTCTACCCATTTACAACTTAAGCCACAAGTGTATCAGACACAGAAACTCTGTCAAAGTTTGACCAGAAGACTCCGATAATTCTGACCAGCTCTGATCGCCTTAAGATATTATAAATGACTTTGGAGAACTCACATATGAAAAATCTCCCATATATAACCTAAGTCACAATTGTAGCAAATGCAGCAACTTTATTGAATATGATCATCTAGACTCTGATAATTATGCCTATAACTCTTCTACCACAAAAACATTACAGATGTCACTATGAAACCTGTGAAAGATCAACAAGTGTCCAACATGAGTCTACTAAACTTCAATGACTATTTTGAAGGGGATGAAAAGGAACCTCTTGATAAACATTATACTAACTTCTTGATTCCAAGCTTGCCACTTTACACCTAGCATTTGGCTACACAGGACGATAACTTGGATATACGTGAACACTATACCATCTTAACTGCTGGATTAATTTAGAACTACTGACTAATGATTGAAATTTGTAAATCTTAGATGTAGGCGCACCGTGGCGCCTTTGAACAGATAAGCCAACATCCTTTTATCAATTCTGCTCTAAAAACAAAAAAACTTGCTTTATGTAATACTCCTTATTGGGACCATAAGTCTACATTCTATAATTGTCTAAGACATAACCTAGACCCAAAAGTAACGGTGGAAAGATTTGAACTGCAATTCTTTGTTCCCAATAATCTTAAAGGAGGTTCTGTCAGATATTCAAGTATCTGCTCTCATATGAACTTATTAGAGAAGAAGATTTCACCACTAGACTTCCATCCCCAAACTATTTTTAAGGAAATTAGAACACTTCATATTTTAATATGATTTACCTTACAAACACTAATTTTAGAAAAAATATTTGTTTGATCAAGACCCTTTTATAAGCTTCATAACGTAATGAGAAGCAGAAATAATTTTAAGCCAAATTGGCCAATATTGATGACATCTTTACCCTTAATTAATTACCTCACTTCTGATTGACTATGACTTAAATCTCAGCAAGGTAAATTATTTTACCTTTTAATGATTAGCTAAAAAAGCACCAAAATATGTGATATCCTTGTTTATAATCTGTTTGGTTCTATAAAAAATTATGTTTATTTTTAATTATCCATGACAATATGAACCCCAAACACAAGCACCAATATGATAGACTAGTCTATAAAAACTGTCAGAAAAAACCAAGTTTGAGTCAGTTCGGTTATAAATTGAGCCTCTTAAGAGCAGCAATTGATCAAAGGAGAGCACAGCTCATAGATCTATGGATTGCTCCTAAACTTTAATGGTAAGAAAAGCATTTTTGCTTCTATAACTCCCTACTTTATTATAAAGATCTATCCACACACAAACAAAGTACAATGTTTATTTGAGCAGGAAGGAAGATCTTGCCGGTCAAAGATGCCAATATTCTGAGTGAAGGCGTGTCCCTTTAAGAACTATAAATACCCTTGTTTAAGTAAATAGATACGCTCTACTTTGCCTTGTCTGGTTTAAATTATTATTTAAGTGCATTTTCTTAGTGATGAATAACACACTTGGAAGCTGATGAAGCTAATATGACAGATAATCTTTTAGCCTTCAAAGAAACTGATCAATACACTTCAGAAATCTAAAAATAATTGCTATTGCAATTATTATTTATTGCCCATATTGGTGGTTTGACACAATGTGCTATTACCTATATTTGAGAGTATCATTGTGACTATAACTACGCAATACAAGTAAAACAATGCACCATCAAGGGATAGTGATGTGTTTACCTTCCACGGTTATACACCCTCAAACTCATGTTTAGCACATAAAATTTCTTTGACAAGAAGTTTCACATCATATTAATCTATTATTCCATAAATTTTCCTTTAATATTATTTTAATTGAAAAAGTATGAGCATATCATTATTATCAAATTAGCTATAGTTTATATATTAATTTTAAGCTACACAAACTCTTTCCTTACCAACAAGAATTAAGTTCATTGAACTTAGAAGTTCAACTTTGGTCTCCTCTCTTAGGTAGCCACGGCTTACTATACATACACATCTACCATATTGGTGAAATTCTGATTTAACTCCAAGAGAGCAACCAAACTAGCCAGAATTCTTAAAAAACTCAACCACCATTTCAAATTAAAGTGAGACTATAATCAAGAACTCTCGCCTTTTCCAACTTGGCAACTGGACAAAGCAGCTAATACGCTTGCTTATTGCTATTTCAAAGGTTACTACAGATCTTCTGAAACAAAGTCTCTTAATCAAAGTTTGCCTTTATCAGTCAACATTATAAAACTCAACTAAAAACACCCTTGCTAAATAGGGAGCATAAGTTTTTTTGCAAAATCTACCAAAAAACTTGCTTCTCAAATGGTAAAAACTTGAAAACAAAAGGTTACACCTCAATTTCTACTTCCCCACCAAAGGAGCTAATTAAAAGTCTAAGAACTTTTAGTTTGACCACAATATAAGCTGAACTTGCGGCTTAATTGGTAACAAATTTTTCTTTAGATTTTAACAAGAAAGAGATTCCAGAAGCCACATCACTTAGAAAACAAGGATAATCCTAACACAACAAGCCTTTCACAAATGCATCCTGTTTTTATGTACTTCCCCTCAGCCATAAAGCTGAGATAAAGCTTGACAATTCTGAGCGGGGTAAATTATAAAACCTTGGGATCCCCTCCTCTTCAAAATTAGCTGGTCAGGGTGAGCAAATTGGAAATGATATCTTTTAAATGGTTCACCATACAACTGACTACCTTCTGATTATGAGACTTAAATAAAACTTCATGCTCACTGGGCTGACATCTATACCAGAATTCTTGGTGTTGAGAAATCTATATGACTGGATGATAATATAAAATAACCACTTGCGGATAATTAGCTAACTGTCATAATTAGGCCTATATAAGTATTAATTGAGTAATCTGAGTTGACAATGAGTGAAGTCACCTCAGCGGATAAGAGGAATTCCACTGAAGGTTCAATGATGAAGTAAAACCAAAAAATTAGTAAATAGGGAGTAACCAAGTGGAAGGTTTGAATAACCAGAAAAGATGAAGATATGAATGTGAAGGTAATAAAGTAACGGGATGTTTTTAATTAAAAAGAGAGTTGGCATTAGGAGCTGCATAATATATAATATAAGAAAAACTGTTGTAGTGGAAGTATATATCCAGGTTTTATTATAATTGTTAAGTTACTTTGGGACTGATGACCTCCATATCATCCGCCCATTGCTCAGTGGGATTGACCCTGTGCAGCCCCTTCAGCGCATTTATATTCATTGCTAAAGTTATAACAGTGGTTCTCACTACAGGGGGTCAAGACCAACACGTTAAAAATAATAATTATTCATTTGAAAAAAAGGACGCAACAGGCACAACTTGAAGGGATTCTAGCCCAGTTTATTGAGCTATCCTAATATGCGGAACTGAAGCTCATTCTGGATACACTACTTCAGACACAAAAGATTGTTTTTCAAAAATATGAAGTATAATGGACCAGCTTGACAAAGCCTTCCACCAGCTGCACCTGGTTAGTGGTTGATTCAGCCATCTTGGTGATTACTTGGATGGTACTACTTAGTGGCTATACTGCGCAGAGTGTGAATGAATAGTATTATTAGGGAGGAGGAGGTTTGTGTCAATAAGCTGCCTTTATTGATAATGAGGGGAATATTCATGGCTTCTTTAAACGATTTGAGCTTGCAGCAAAAAAGCCTCATATCATAATAAATATAAATTGTTATTATCCGCTTTTAATGTTGGGAGTGCAGACCATGTCATCTGCTATCTTCCAAGTAGTTCCATTTTATACCAGGAAGTGAAGGATGCTGTGCCGAGGTTGTTTGGAAAATCTGCAAAAATGTCACAGTGGAAGGCTGAGTTCTTAGCCATCGAGTTCCAGTGTGATGAAACCCTCACTGCATTTACTGACTGCTTTACAACAGAAGCCCACATGCTAATTGGGGTGGGAACTTTATCCAAGTCTGATGTGTTCATTGCAAAGACTTTGCGGTGAAGCCATACCACAAGCTGTATAACGTCATGACACCAATTTTGGGGGATGATGTACCCCTTCTCAAAATAGTTCAATTTCTGCGCCACTTATCACTTTTAGTGCTCCCAACGTGAAATGAAAAGCCCCTGCAGCTGTTACAGAATTCTTGGTGGGGAATAGACAACAACAATTTGGCTATAATCTGTTGGGTAATACACAGGCACTCAACCCTTTGATGGCTCCTTTCCGCCCTCAATATAGTCACTTGACTCGTCCTCAATTAAATTAAAATCCCTTATTTAAGTTCCAACCTAAATTTTTAGGGGCATCGCAAAGATGTGAGACATATAGTAATGCATGTTTCTCTTGAAGTAAAAGAGGCATTATGCGGCTAACTGCCCTAGCAACCCGTATGCCTATGCAGTATCACTGGCCCTGACTGAACAGAGAAAATTTTGAGCGGAGTAGAGATAGGACGCTCTACTCCGCTGATTCAAATTTATTTGTCCCTGTTTATTATAATGAGTCCCTTTGTGTCAGGTCTGAGCCCCAACCCAACAATTTATTATACCAACTAACTTTCATTGTTATTGCCAACTTCTCCATGAAGGGAGAGAAGAATAATACAGAGTTGGAGTTCCACCAAGATGTACAAACACCATATGCCTGGCAAATCCTTGAGCGTAACATTGCTGCTGAAGACAGTCCCTCCATTGATGTGGCCGCATTAGAGGGTGTGAATGCTGCAATGTCAGTGGAGGAAAACGTTCAAGCATATCCTCTTTTTGGCGCCAGTATTGTTTCTTTCTTTTCTTTTTTTAGCACTAGTGATGCCCAACTCAAAGGGGGAGCCGCCATGCATCTTTGTTTGCAAATGGGCCAAACAAAGGGATTATCATAAATTAAAAAATTCTTAATATAGCCCCTAGGTTATCAGCCTAACAAGCCATATCAGATGGTGAGGAAGCTTTGGGGTAACTTTTGTCTGGCCCCGCTTTAGATGACGGACCATGGCGGACAACATCAGGGTAGGGGCATCAGCGACATGAGGCATAAGGAGGTATAGTTGTCAGTATTGTCACTTTTCTCAACAACGAGAAACCCATAGATGTGCATGTGTTAAACGCCAACAGTTCGTTTTATTCAGAGTGTACCTACTGTGATATCTTCATAGAAAATACCAAAAATCAAGCGGTTATAGACACTGGCGCTCCTATCAATATAATATCCACTCAGCTAGTGGCTAAGCTTCTTCTGAAGCCTTATGTGGACCATCGGGTAGTTTATGGGACCGTTGGAGCACATAGCACTATGTCAGATGACGCATGTAGCACTTTACCTTTGAGATTCAGGTCATTTGTGCATCTGTTCCAGCCGTGGTTTTGCCTAATAATAATTATGACATGCTTGGGTCCGCATCCATGCGGAAATTTGAGGCTGTGGAAAATATGGCGAAGAAAACATTTGAGATTTTAGGCAACCAATATCTACCTATTTTACCTCCAGAAGAGTCCCAAAAGAACCCATCCACTATAGTCAAATAAACTTGCATATAGCGATGGCTTAACTCCTGTTCACTATCAGCAGATGAAGCGGAGGACCAGAGATCTCCTAAACCAGATTTATATAGTGTAATGGTATTCCGCAAAGGGCTTCAACCACCTTAAGTATACTTTCTGGGCATCAGGTTACAGTAGGGATGGAGTTTATAATAGATGTCCCCAAAGGCCTAAATGGTGAAATCATGGGTTCCTACCAGCAATAACGGCTTTAACCCCATGCAGCTCCTGGACTACTGTTACTGGCGCATGACAAAGTGAATGTCTTATTAGCAAACCTACAGAATGTGTCCATGATGGTTCAAAGACACCAAGTGGTGGCTATTCTGCATTTCACTCCGATTGATGAAGTTCATCATATACATGACTTCAGTTCATGAGAGAATCTAGGTCTATCTGAAGATACCTCAGCCAATTTAATGCCCGTGGTTCCACATGAGGCCCTTACCAGGCTGTTGGAGTATCAGATAGATAAGGTGATGGCCCTGCCTGAAAATTATTGAGACATTTTTGCATACAACGACCACAATTTGGGATGTGCCCATGGGGTGGTGCATTAGTTGGACACAGGAGACCTTCTCTTATTCAATAACAGCCTATTCATTGATCCAAAGTGTTAGAAGAGGTTATATCCACAGAAACTAGATAAGTTGATCAATCAGGGAATTTTAGAGCCATTGAAGAACACATGGGCAGCCCCAGTGTTGATTGTTAAAAGGGACAGCAATAATTGAGTAGTAGTTGACTGCTGAAGCTTAATCATATCCTGAAAAATTTTGTATCCAATCCCATAATTCGATGATGCTCTGAATTGGCTGGGTGAGGCAAACTATTTCTCGTCCATGGATTTGATATTAGGATACTGGAAAATCAAGTTGGCAATAGCCAAATGGGAGAAATGTGCTACTATCAACTCAAAGGGGTTCAACCCACGCATATGCCTTAAGAGTTATGCAATGCCTCAGCTACATTCCAGCGGGTGATGGAAACCATCTTGGGTGACCTGAAGCTGTCCTAAGTTCTAGTCTACCTTGACAGTATTAACGTGTTCTCGCAGATGTTCACTGAGCATTTAGACAATCTAGAGTAAGTGTTTCGCCATCTTGCGTAAATAACACAAAAACTAAACCTTAAAAATGCCAAATTCAAGGAGCAATTAGAATATCTCAGGTTTGTGGTAGATTTGAAAGGGCTTAGTCCTCAGCTTCAAAGGTTGAAGCTATACATAAGATGACTTGGACAGGTAACAATAGTGATATCCAGGTGTTTCTAGGGATGGTTGGGTACTACCACCGGTTCATCCCTAACTTCAGCTGTATTGAAGCTACCCTCTTCGAGTTATTAAAGAAGAATGCCACCTTGAATGGACTGAGCATTGTCAAAACGCTTTTGACGTTTTACAGACTGCATTGGCTAGTGCTAGTCTTGCAATACTCTAAATTTGAGAAGAAATTTATTGTACAAACAGACGCGTCTCTTTCCGCCATAGGGACGGTATTATCCCAGAAGGATGATGATGGCATTGATCACCACCATTGCATATTGTAGTTGGAGCTTAAACTGCCACAAACGGAATTTTACATGACTAAGCGGGAGTGCCTTGTTGGACAATTAAAAGTCCAATGTATCAAAAAGAGTGGTTCAGAGATGAATGAGGAAAAGTTCTGCCAAAAGACCCAGGTCAGTTCTTAGTGGAACCCGCAAATCAGGGTAACACTTTCATTAATAAATCTCGGGCAAATACTACTAGTTTGGGCAGTAGGATTGTGCCAAGCATGTGGCAGAATCTATGGAGCCATTCAGAGGTCTCTACTCATCTTATAACGAATTTTTTTCAACTCACAACGCGGAGACCAGCTTCTTTATAGGGTCTGAGGGATCCTCACAATGTGCAAATATTTTCCCATCAAATAATTTTGTAAATTTATCAAATCCTTTCCTCACGGGTTCAAAATACCAGCTGTCACTTCAACCTCTGTTCTCACATTGAAGCGAGGTGTGTCTCAACTGATCTGATAGGTCAACAGTTCATATTCCCTAATTTGGAATTTACTAAGCAATAAAAACTTTGAGCCTCAACTCTTTAAATATTAATATTTAATTTATTTAGAGGGTTCTTTTTTCTTACCCCCATGGTTACTAATAGACTCATTAAAAATCCAAACCATTTAGTTACTATATTGTTTTTTCCTATAAGTGGCCAAATAACCCCCTCATAATTATTCTTCCCTGTAGTAGAGAATCGTATTTTTACTGTAATATTATTGAAATCCGTGGAAAATTAGCACCAGCGAGCTCCTTAAAAAAGCCAAAATCCAATAATAGTGCTCACTACAGGGGTAGTACTCCACAAACAATTAACAAAAATGGAGGGTGTTGCGTAATAACCCTCACGACCTCATCTCTGCTTCTGACCTCCAGCTAGATGCTTTGGCTCAGCAGCTAGCCAGCGCCTTGCCTTGACTTGAAACCCTCTAACAGCGTGTAAACCAAGCCTCTCATGAGTTTGCACAAATGATTGCCAAACTCCCTTTCTGATATAAATTTACCCCAGGAGAGGGTAGCATTGCCTCATTATTTTTTGTAAATGAGGCGATCATGGAAGGAAGAACTGATCCCCAAAATGTAAAAACATCCTCCCCTGCCTCTGCTGCTGCGATCAAGAGGTGATGGTCCCTTATATGGACACCCTTAACACTTGGGCTGATGTAAAGAAAGCGCTCATTGATAAGTTTGTATCATCACAGAGCTTGCGAAGACAAAAAAGGTGTTTATGTGCATAAGTCTACTTGGGGAATTAGTTGACACCGTTTTTGATCAGTTTTACAGCGCAGCCCAACCTCTTCTGGTTACTAAAATGATACCCTTATATGATGCCATTGCGGCTATATTGGCTGGATTAGCAACTTAGCCCTCCTTGGCGATGCATATCTCTTCCATTAAGCGCTCTTTCCACAATGTATGTAAAATCAAGGAGGCCAAACTAGCAGTGGCTGATATCCACAAACTTGACCCTACGCATGGGTCTCTGAGGCAAGCACCTACTCTGACCAATTTATCCTCTACTACAGCTGTTTCCCTCGGGTAACCTGCTCCTGCGGAGTTGCCATCATAAATTGCTTCTTCTTCCCATAATGATTTTCAGATGATAAAGGCCGTGACTGGGCAATGCTTCCCTTCATCTTCAGCTCAAAAACCCAGTTGGTGAAAGCAGTCTTCTCTTTGCCCTGCCCATCATTTTCTCCAGAGTGGCCTTTCAAAGTGGTTTTAAATCCTGCTCCTAAGCATAAACCCCTTCCTTGGGTACCAATCGCCTCCACTAACAATGAAATGTATGAACATGTCACAAAGGCTAGATATCCTGTTTCACAAAGGCACACAGCCACTGAACGACCCAAAGCTGTTGATGTTAAAGCATCTACCTCCACGGCACTATCACCATCGACCTCTCATCCAGTTAATTCTGGTCTGAAATCTGTCTCCATGAGGCAGCACAAGCCTCCTACTTTGAAGGTTGAAAATCGCGTGTTACAATTTCAACGCCTCCCAAAAAGTTAATAAGGTAGTGGAGCACCCAAGTTCATCATGCCATAAGGGAAGCCCAGAACCTACCTTACCCCCTATGGACTCCCTAGCATCAATAACCCCTCTGACGACAAATCTGAATGGGGTGGCGAAGACATGGGTTATTATGTTTTAAGAACCCCAGGTGAAGTGAAGGTGCCTGACTGAATGAACCCAGAGAGAGTGGACTGGACTAAGATCCCCCAACAAACTTATCACTGGCAAGTGTTGAAGGGCCTTGAAATTATTGACACCAAATAAAATGTGGGCCAATACCCTCTAGTCTAATCAAGAAAAATACCCTGAAACTACCAAATGACTTGCCTCTACTCTCCATCTAAAGGAGGTCCTCAATCGTTTTCCCAACTTTGGTGGAACTTTAAATAAAGTGGAGGTCGTCATTAATGGAGTGCAGGTTAGGGATATCCTTGACAATGGTTCCCCAGAGAGTTTTGTGTCATCCAAACTGATGAAAAAAATTAAGCTGGCCCCTGACCTTAACTATACACAAAAGTTTGGAACTTCAGGGCCAAACCACACGTGTGCCATCAGAGCCTATTCTTCTCTTCCTATTCGTTTTGGGAAGCTCCTCTTGTCAGCTCCAGCGGTAACCTTGGCCAATAATACCTTTGATCTACTCATTGATACACAGTTCATGCTCGAATTTGAAGGGGCTATAAACTTGAAGCGAGGATATCTCTCCTTGCTTAACTACAAAGTTCCTCTGCTTCTGACCAACACTGAGATTAATAAAAATATTGTTCTTGCACGTTGAGTTTTCCTCTTCCACCTTATCATTACATTACACCATGAAAGGACGGCATACAAAAATGTTGCCTCAATCAGTAGATGCCCTAGAGGATATCCCTTTCTATGTCTATGAAGAGGTAGTAATTAAAGCAGGTTAACAACAAGTAGTTTACACTAAGATTACCTTAAAAATCCCCACAACTTCTTATTGCACCTACCCAGCGTTGAGGGTGTTAATCCATTAGAGCCCAGAGAGTATTACCAGGCGTACTGGATCCATCCTAACATAAACCCATCAATCTCCTTCTGGGGAATCTTACCCTAAATGATATGCTCGTAAAATAGCACCAGGTGATTGGTAGAGGACTGCTGATACCCATTTAGGACATCAAGCACGTCCACTGTATTGGGTATATGGCAGATATGGGCTTACCCGCTAACCATTCAATATGTACTTTGCCTACTGTTAATATCTCTGAGGAACTAACACCAAAGGATCTTAAAATCTCATAGTTTATTGGAGTCCTATAGCGATATCTTATTCAATTTGATAATGACTATGAATATATGAAAGGTTGAACTCATACCATTGATGTTGGGGAT
>JAKSZP010016398.1:0-47942 GCA_022478985.1 Massospora cicadina | reverse complement strand
TTTTTAGGCAGCGTAATTCCCAGCTTTTTGGCGACCAATTTATTGGTTTAAGAACTCAAAACAACAGTGTTGGCTGATGATGATTCACCATTTAACAAGTGTTAGAGGGCTTAGGTAGTTATGGCAACTTCACATCCGTTCACTATGAACAATTTCTCATATTTTGACTATCAGGTGTTGCTCATGCATCAAATTCTTGCTCAATTTCTTTAGGGATGATCCCAATGAGAATATCTTTAGTTGGCAATCATTGCTGAAATAAATTGTTCCCGTCAATATTTTTATTATAAGTTGTTAATTCACTCATTGAATTTGTGCTCAATATCATCAGGAATGATTCCAGATGATAATTTCTTTAGTTGGCGACCGTTGTCAAGATATATGATTGTAACTAATCATCGAATTCATTAATCAGTCAGTAGGTTAGATAATGTGCTCAACTGAAATTCCAACAGTGCCAACATGTCTGGTAATAGTATGTCCTTCCATAATGACCTCAATGTTATCAGAGGAGTGAACATATAGGAGCCATTTTTTTACTAATATAAAGAGCAAACCATCTTTTATTTGAATATTGATCCTCTGTTTAAACTCACTCTGGATTTATTAGATTTAATTGGACATAAGTCAGAACAACAAGGAGATCATATCAGAAGTATATTTTTTCAGATAGACCTGTCTGTACTGGCAATCAGGAGATAATGTCAGCGTTTTAGTGTATGGCACCAGGTCAATGAACAGATGAAAAATCTTAATATTGTAATCATAATGCCATTGGGATAATCAAAAATCAGGATCATGCATCTGTTGTAACCAGAAAAGGTAGGTGTAATTGATTATCACAGTAAAGTGCATCCCAAAGGAAAAGGGTAAAAATCACTTAATGTCTAATATTACTTATAGGCACTTGCACTAAATGGCACTAATTTTCTGTTTGACTTTAAAGGTCTTGCTAAAGTATGAGATTGGATGATTTACCCGGTAGTCATCATTTTGGGCCAGCATGGCATCAACAACATCTATGAAATCAGTAAAAAGCAGGAGAGGATTATTGAATTTGGGATATATTAGCACAGGAATTTTGTCATTGTTAGTCAAAAGGCATTAAAGAATTGTCTATAACTCCATTTTAAAAGGAACACTCTTTTGTAGTCGGTAGACCAAGGTCTCTGAAAGTTTAGCAAAATTAGGGATAAATTGGCAGTTTAATCTTCACCCCTAAAAGACCTGGTTGTCCCTTATACTCATTGAAGGTTACATCTTGTGTATGGCTGTATCTTTATCTGGCAGTGACTGGTTACATTTGTTGGTTACTTATGCCCTAAAAACTTAAATTTGCGTTGGAAAAATGTGAATCTTGAAGTTTTGATTTTAAAGATGCTGACTTTAATTAGTCAAATTCTAGGTGTAAGTGGACGAAAGAGAAGCCAATAGTTTGGGAAAAGATGTTAGCATCGTCTACATACATCAGGACACAAAAGTTTTCAGGCCCTCTAGGACGCAATCCATTACTTGTTGGAACATACAGGGGCATTGCACAGCTTCTATGGCATGCTAGTTGGCTTAAACAGGCCCTCTTTGGTAATGAGGGCGCACTTCTCTCAGTTCTCTTAGCAAAAACTATTTGGTAGTACCCACTGGCTAGATCCATAGTGGTGAATAGCGTAAGCTAGCCAGAATCTTAAGAAATATATCAATCTTAGGTAAGGGATAACTGTTCTTTTAGGTGATAGAACTTAGATTTCATTAATTTATCACCTCGTGATGGTCCATCTTTATTTTTCACTGATAGCAGAGGCGAAGACAAAGGGCTTTATGAGGGCTTTTATTCCGCCTCTAAGTGTTGTTTTAATTCAATGGTTCTTGGGCTTCTTTCACTTTGGATTTTAGATAAGATTATCCATATTGGCAAGGATCTCAAGTGTCTATCTAATGATCCATTCCAGTCATTTTCTAAAATTATAGGGCCTGGAAAAATTATCAGAATAATTTGCTAAGAGTTGCTCAGCGGCCTCTTGTTGGGTTTTGGTGAGATCAAAGCAAATATTATGTCTGATGGTGGCTATATTAGGAGGCTGCTCAAGTTGAAAATCCCAGAGAGTACCAAATTTATGTACACTATGTAATTTTCAAAAAACAACAAGCAAACATAAGCTATAGGGGTGTTTGTATGATACAAGAAGAAGTCATATAACCTAGCAAAACTGAATCAGTCCCTGAATAGGCTAGTTTTAATATCTTGAGTCTGGGCAATACCTCTTTGACACATGGTTTTTCATACCTCAAAATCTAATATATACCTGGGGGAATATGTACTTAGATGCTAGTTTGTACTATAACATGCTTCTGAGCTGGGACTACACTTAATAGTGAAGCATATAATGACATTTCTTCCCTGGCTTCAGTGGACTGAGAAGCATTTTTACACGAGGATTAACTACATGATACTTGATTTAGTATGGATTTTGGCCATCTTTTTATATTTTATATTATTTTATTGCAATTGTCCTTCTTGGTTATGGAAGTTTAGATAACAAGTGGTACCCAATTCCTTATTATAGATAGATAGGACTTATATAGGATAGCAATCCTAGAGTACTCAGGCAGAAATTTCATCCTTATTAAATCTTAGCTCTGATTCTCAAAACTACAACAGGGGTAGTTAGAGGAATTATCCCAAAAAATATGGGTAAGAACAAATAAGCACTAAGTACCTAGCATAATGTGGGCCACCATTTCAAACTGAACTTTATGTTGGTAAGGCACAACTTTAATTTACTAACCATTTTAAAAGATATAACATTCACTGGATATCTGGTTTCACATTGGCTTGAAATCAAAGTTTGTATACTTAATTCCACCTTGGTGACTGAGTTTCCAAACTGCAGTTGTAGGGTGTTGGGATTTGCCCTAATATGGGTGAAGCCTTAATTAAGTTATCATTTAGTTATAGATTAATTTAAGTTGCTCAATTATTTCTTATTATTTTACCAATATGTATGCTATTGGACCTATTTTATATTAGGTCTAGAATCAAAATTTAGTTTACTAATTACCAAACTATTCCTAATGATTTTGTTAGAATTATGAGCAAACAAATTTATTAATTAATTTTTATACTAATTGCTCTCATAATGATCCAATGAATGATATATGTGAGCTTGACCTTACTTGGACTATCCTCTATAAACATAAGATGTTTGATTTTCTTACTAATTAATATACCACTAAATTTTCTTATTTATCCATCTCAAAATAGAGTCTCACTTTTCATCTAATTTATAAAATACTTTAAAGAGTACTAATTTATACCTATATAAAATACCTTCTCATATCTCTTATTATCTTTAATAATATAATCTTTGATTTTAACTATTTTTAATATTCAGTTTATTTACCTAACTTTAGCACCATGCAAATAAATACCTATTAGGAAAGCTGACATAGGGTAAATAAAGAAGCTGGGGGAGCACAGAGGTAACAAGAATAATCCAAAAAATTGTCTTTATCTTTGGTAATTAAACTGAGACTATTGCTAGAAGAAGGTGAAGCAGATATAGTATCCTTAAGAAGTAAATGGTTGAGGCGTATGGTGGTTGTTAACATGAAGAACCTCTCACTTCATGTTGATGGGCTTTTTTCTCCTCATCAGAAGATCTTTTGTAGCATTCCTCAGACGTATGCCAACTTCTTCAACATTAAGTTATTGTATATTTTTCTTATTAGCCCCCAACATTTCAAGGGCTTTTATTTGGGCGTCATTTAGGAGAAAAGCTGGATTTGGAGGTCTTCTGGAAAATGATATTGGGGATCTTGGCGAGAATCTCTGTTGTCAAGGATGCTCATGTAGTATATCTTAATGGTGCCAATATGTAACTGCAAGTTGGGGCGAGACGCCAAGGTGGAGATAGCAGCGTTATTGGCGCCATCTAGAGAAAATACAGTCACATGCAATTTATGTTTGACTGTTAAAATCGTGGTCTTTGATGGCTCGCTTTTAGCCCTGGATTTCAACTGCACAGATTCGTGGTTCCTGGCGTTGATTATTTGAATGAGATTGATAGGCTGGGGAAATAATAGTATGAAGACTATTACTATAGTTAGTTGTCCAAAAGCCACGTTGAGAGTAAAGTCTAACGCTAACTGGTGCTTCTTCCTATTGAAGATATTTTGATGCTGGTAGGGAACACTTTCCCTATTCCCTTCTCACAGGACCAAGCGGAGATTTAGATATAGCTAACTTAAGGATAATGATCCTTGCAGTCTTAAGAGTAATGTTTAAAACAACCAATGTTTCAACAACAAAGCTAATATCAGTTTGAATCTAATTTTATTAGGGAATTATTTGGGGTTTTTATAGTTAAAATCAGCACACAACTTTTCAGCTGTCCAGTGAGAATATTTGTGCTCTTATACTGGTTTTGACCCTTAGTGTTAGGCACTAATTTCATTGGGTACTGTTGCCTTAGGTTTTTTAGGCAGCGTAATCCTCAGGCGTTCAGTGGACCAAACTTTTGGTATTAGGTACACAAAACTGATTGTTCTGACTGATGATGATCCCACTCTACCTCCGGCGTTCAAACGTTTTGATAGTTTCTGACAACCCTAATCCATTCCACTCTAAACGATTCCCTATAATTTGACTATTGGGTATTATCCCAATATCAAATTATTTTTTTTATTAAGAATGATGCCCAACAAAAGCATCATCTGTCAGCAGCCTCAATTATCATCGGGGATGATGCCTAACAATAATTCATAGTTGGCAACTTCTAATATCATTGGGGATTCCACCCAATGATATTCTCATCAGTTGGCCACTATTGCCAACCCTCTATGATTATAACCTAATTGTCAATTCTCATTTTTGGTCAAAGGGTTGGACTATGTGGTCATCTGCAATCCTGACATTGACCCATAGTAAAATTGATTGGCGATCTTGGTAGCAATTAGACGTATATATTGAAGATACCCATAAAGGCCTGCTTCTGCGAGGACAGGTCTGACCGCTATCAAATTATGTTAAGGCGGTCTTAACTTGGCTTTAGGGCTGTCCATTTTTTTAGATGGGGTACTTGATGTCTTGGGCGATTTGAGTCAAGCAGGTGGGTAGGTGCTCAACTTTCTGTAAATAAAAATCCTCTTCTATGACACTTTCGTAGATGTAAAGTAATGAAGTAATACTTCCCTCACAGGGGATGTAAGCTTCTTTAAATGGAACACTAAAGTTGATGGATACATGTGTAGATAAAACGTTAATTTTGGTTAGTTTAAGAGGTTCTGGAATTAAGGACTCAATATTACTATATTTAATGGGTTGTATTTCATCAAGCTGAGATCTCATATTATTCACATTGTTCTGTAGATCAGTATACTGAGTCATCACAGTGGTAACGGTGGCCTTTTGGGTAAGTTGCTCCTTGAACCTTGCAATCATAGCTTGTTGGCTTCCATGGTAGTCTTAATAGTTTTGTTCCATCTTAATGGCCTCAACTTGACTGGTAAGTTGAATGATCCTTTCATTGATGCTGTCTAATACAAAAGCCATAATTGGGATAGAATTCTGACATTCATGAGCCCATTGACTAAGGCTTCAAAGGTATAAAAGAGTAAAGAGGTCAGATTTTGAGATTTATACCATAGCCCTGAGTGATCACCACAACCTGAGATATGAGCCCTGTGATTTAATTTTTAGATGTTGCTCAATCAAAATCTATAAGTGTCATCTTTGGACTCAGTCACAGTAGGTCCAAGAGGACCAGGGGGCCTAGGAGGTCCAGTTCTCCTTGACATCTGGGAGTTCCTTCCATTCCATGTGGCCTTGGAGGGCTGACATACCAAGATGACCCCAGTGGTTCAGGGGGATAATGTTCACTGGAGACCCAGGGGAGTAGTTAATTTTGGGGCCTTATAGGCCCGCTATCTCCTTTGGGACCATAAATCCTAGAGGGTCCCCTGGGTCTAAAAGAACCTGATACCAAGGGGACCTTCAGGGTCAACTGGGTCATGCGCTCTGGGATGGGCTTACTGTAAGGCTTCCTTGATCACACGAAACATTTTCCCCACTGTTTCTTGGAGGCTGAAAATGATACAAGAAAAATACTTTAGTCTGTCTGATTTGAAGATATCCTTCAGATATGGCCATATACACTTTAGTTGAGAGCTGATTCTTTATATACATAAAGACTTCTTCACCCAATAAAGTTATCTTATACTGTACTTCATTAATTAAGCGTTGTTTTTTAGAATAGCGTTTTGATTCTCTCAGTTAAAGGATGAGGCAAAGTGCTAAAACTAGTAGGTGGATTTTTAATGTATTGAATCAAGTCTAGCTGTTGCAGTAAGTCTTGGTAGTTAGTCCAGAACTTTGCGTTTTGCAATAGATGGCCTAGAGGATGAGGTTATAAAGTTATTGTTCTGTTTTGGTTCCTACTTTGGTGGCAGTAGACTAGGAGTTAAGTATTTTTATCTCATTGGGAGGTAACAACTGATGCACTAACCCGACTAGAAAGCCCTTCAGGCATAAAAATACCATTAAGAAGTTGTTGTATGATTAGGCTAGGGCTTTACAATTTTCAATTAATATTCGCTTTAGTCTACAAGAGCCGCTTCACCTATGTACTCTGCCATTAAGAAAAGAGTATATGGGACAATCACGCCTACAAAAGTGAGTATTGCTTATCCAATGGCTAATGCTTCTAACCTCAGTATCTTGAAAATCTATTGTTCAGGATTATTCTCCTTCTTCTTTTTCTGTCCTCACTCTTTAATAGCAACTCAGAAGGCCTGGCAGAAAGCACCATTTTCTGTTGGCACTTTAGATAGCAGAGAAAGGAGTAGGAACATGATTTGAATTAAAATTTTTAAATTTACTTGAGGTAAGCCAACCAGGGGATGGACATTACTGAGACAGAATACCAAACAAGCAAACTGAAACTATAAACCAAACGCCCTAAACAAGCTGCGAGACACACAAAAAATGATAAAACAACCAACCAGTTGGAACAACGGTGAGCTGCTTATATCACCATGGCGGAAGGTGAAGGGGGATCAGGGGGCTTATCCTCAGCATCAGAGTCCTCCTCATAGGAAAGAGTGCAGGTTAAGGTGGAGAGCATTGGTTTGGGGTGATCGAAGACATGTGGGTTGAGATCGCTGTTGATCTGATGGCCATGTAAATTACCTGAAGCAAAAATTGCACCTAGCTACTGGGATAAGCATTGTTCCACATGAAGGCAGATGGAAGGAAGCTAGAATAACAACAGCGGTGGCACAGGTGACTTTTATCTTGTCCTGCGAAGTGACAAACACTTTCTAGATGGCAGCAGCTGTTTGTTTGTGGAGGCTAAGGATGTCACATCTGCCCTGCAGGGACAGGGTTGGGGCAATAATGGGGGGAGGATACCCTTGGCTAGTATCACCGCTGACACAGCAACGCACTTGCAGGTGTTGGCATTATCTTGGTGATCAACTGCTGCTTCAGCGAGCTGGTGGGTAGGGCGGAACACATGGGCGTTCAGCTGTGGGACATAAAAACGCTGAGGGAACTGAATGAGGTGCTTTACCTGGACAAATCCTTTTATGTGGACATTCGATTCTTCAATAACATTTCCCAAATTATCGCTTTCAACAAATGAGGACCATGAGTTCAAGTCATAAAGGAAATTGATGTTGGTAAATTGATGGGATGTGTCAGTCAATTGAAGAAAAGAGTAGGACCAAACTGTTGTCCAAGCTGTCTCATGATTGGTTGAAGTGCATGTGGCACTAAACTGAGGAGGAGGCTGATTGGCAGTTGCAGGCACCATAGTGACTTCAGGCTTTAGGGGAGGGGGAAGGATTGTACCCCATACTAGAAAGGCAGTGGGGTGTGTGGCCAATTGGGGGCCAGATGGAGACAACGCAGATCTAATGAAGCATTGAGAGAGGGACATTTACACTTTGAGTTATCCAACTTGAAGCAGGATGATCAGATGATCTGCCAGCCTGTCGCGATTCTGATATGACTGGACGATATGCCCTCAGTTGTGATGGCGGAATGGATTAGATCCATTGAGTTTACTATGAGTATCGATTAATTGAGCGCCTCAACATAAGGCGATATTAGGCTATTGAGTATTTGCCTCAAATTAAGCGATGGCGAAATTAACGAATGAAGAATTGATGGAGCCAATGAGATATGGCGAATTAAATTACTAAGCCATATAAACGGTAGCATCTGAAGTCACTACAATATAGGTGAGACAAGTTGATCAAAGGTTGGTTGTTGTTAAGTAAGTTAGGAGTAAGAGGAACAGGAAGAATCCATGATACTATATATTAAATAAAAAAGTTGCAGGAGCAAGTGCTCAATATTTATATGAAAGTTTATTCTGTTGTTTTGAGGGCAACGATCATCATATCATTGTTCCTACTTGCTCAGTGGGTTGAACCCTGTGCAAACCCGTCAGCATATCTCTTGAATATCGCCAATTTTATAACAGTGGTGCTCACTACAGGGGGCCCATTGATCATTTGTAAATGATTAAAACTCAGTTGTCAGAAATGTTGCATTGATGTTGTTATGATAAATATCCTACCCAACTCTCTGGATCATTTGCCTATGCGGAGCTAAAACTGGCGTTGGATGCTGTGCTTAAAAAACAAGATGAGCTTCTCTAGGAGGTCCACTGCACTAAGCTGCACCCATTCAATTGTGAAGAGGATATTCATGGGTACTTTAAGCGATTTGAGATTGCAACTGAAGGAGTCTTGGATTGACAAAGAGCAAAATTTTTGATTTCTTCCTTGGATGTTGGAAGTGCTGATCGAGTCGTCTGCTACCTTTCAGGTAGTTCCCCTATATACCAAGAAGTCAAAAATATGGTGCTGCAGTTGTTTGGCGGAACAACAAAGATGTCCCAGCGGAAGGTCAAAATTTTGACCATCAAGTTTCAGCGGAATGAAACTCTCACTGCTTTTGCTGAGCGCTTTATGGCGGAAGCTCACATGCTAATTGGGGACAGAGTTTTATCCAAAGCTGATGTGTGTATTGCAATGACTTCTTCTGTAAAGACATACTGTGAGCTACATAATGTAATGGCCACACTGTTGTATGAGGATGTACCATTGCTTAAACTTGTTCAGTTCTTGCACCGCATATCAGCTAACTTCCCTCCACCTAATGCTGATCAGAATCCTACCGCTATAACTGCTGAATCATCATATTTGGGGAACTCTATCAGTCCAGTTCATATTTCACCAAGTTATCATCAGAAGTTAAACGTCCACCCCATTCCTGCTTATCATCCTCAGGTCCGCTACTGTACTAGACCTATTTATGCTGATCATTTCCAGCCCAACTCTCGCCATGAATTGTATTGCATTAATCAAGGACGTGGGCCCTATGGGGTCAACTGTTTCAAATGTTTTCGTCAAGAGCATCTGGAACGATGGTGCCCTACTAAACTGGTCTCTTGGGTACAGATGGAACAGTATGGCAAGGGAAAAGTCAGAGCGGAGTAGAGAAGGGACTCTCTATCTCCGCTATACCAAACCCAAACGTCCCACCTGAACCCAAATTTGAATATTCAGCGAAAGTTTCCTTACACAATGAGTCAGTTTTATATCAGCAGCTGGTTGGAGGGATGAATGTTTTGAAACAAGTACAGTCAGCGGTTATGGGGGAAAAGGGGTCTCAGATGCAGGTTGAGCTGTACGCTTGTCAAATGTTTGACCAAGTAACCCCTGAAAAGTTAGACCCCTCCTCGGATGCACCTTTCTTACAAGCAGTAAGCATTGCCCTTTCAGTCCAAACTATTTTAAAACAATACCCCAGAATTGGTGAAGGGATTGCATGTTTCCTTGGAGACAGGGATTCTTTAGATGTCCATGTTATCAAAAATCGAGATGCATCTCACTCCAAATGTACTTATTGTGACCTGGTTGTAGCTAAGACCAAAGTCCGTGCCATCACAGATACTGGCGCACCTGTCAACATAGTCTCCACCAAATTGGTGGCCAGGTTGGCATTAAAACCGGATGTGGAACACTGGATGGTATATGGCACTGCTGGAGTGGAAAATACGGTCTCTGAGGGTGCATACAGTGCCCTTCCACTGAGGTTTGGTTCTATTGTTGAGGTAGCTCCAGCTATAGTGCTACCAAATAGAAATTACAATATGTTAATTGGAACTGCCTTTGTGTGACACTATGGGGCTGTTATCGATATGCAAACAAGACTTTTGAAATATTGGGTCAGCAAATCCCAATCCACTTTACCTTTAGCGGAGTACCAGATGACCTGGTGCATATGGGGAATATTAATCTAGCTTATAGCGATGGAGTCATTCCAGTGCGCTACCATTGGTTAAAGGGCAAAACCTGGCCCTTCCTCAACAGATATATGAATACCAAGGGCTGCCGCTCAGAGCTGCTGGACCTATATCTATTCCATTGGGGTATCAAGTTATAGTGAACACTGACTTGGTGATTGAAATCCCAAACGGAATCTATGGGGAGGTTATTGGGCCATATCAGCAATCACGGCTTGAGCCCCACGTGGCTCCAGGTATTATTTTACCAGGGCTGGGGGAGATCAAAGTTTTTCTCGCAAATCTAGAAACAATACCACTGCAAATCCGCCGCCACAAAAAGTGACATATTTACACTTAATCCCTGTTGAGGAGGTTTTTTGGTTCATGACTTCAGGTCACTGGAGGAATTTGGTCTGCCGTCCACACCACAGCTCAGTGTAATGGCAGTTGTTTCATGTGATGAATTTATGGGGCTGTTGGAATCACAGAAGGATAGGGCAATCACTTTATTTCAAAAATATAGAGAGATTTTTATTGCCAACAACCATGATTTAGGATGTGTGCGGGGGGTGGTTCATAAGATGGGCACATGAGATCATCCTCCCATCAGGTCAAGGCCAATCCAACGATCAAGGGTGGCGGAAGAAGTAGTGACTGAAGAAATTGACAAGCTATTAGCGCAAGGGATGCTTGGACCATTGAAGAGTCCATGGGCTTCTCCTGTTCTTATTGTAAAAAAGAAGGATGGCACCAACCGCGTAGTAATAGACTATCAGAAGCTCAACAGCATCACTAAAAAGGAATCATATCCCTTACCACGGATTGACGACTCTTTAGATTGGCTAGGGGGAGCTCGTTTCTTCTCTACTATGGACCTGATCTCAGGCTATTGGCAAATCAAGTTGTCACCGGCGGAGCAGGAGAAGTGCGCTGTAATCACATCCAAAGGTCTTTTCCAACCAACCCGGATGCCACAAGGGCTGTGTAATGCCCCAGCTACATTTCAACGGGCAATGGACACTATTCTTGGGGACCTAAAACTGTCGTGCATCCTTGTATACCTTGACAACATTAATATATTCTCCCAAACCTTCTCCAAACACCTCAATCATCTTGAAGCTGTATTTCACTGGCTTGTTGAGGCCAACATCAAGATCAAACCCCAGAAATGCCACTTCTTTAAGGACCAGCTGGAGTACCTGGGGTTTATGGTTGATGACACAGGGCTGAGACCTCAACCAGCCAAGGTGGAAGCTATTTGTAAAATGACTCCACCCAACAGCAAGCAGGATATACAGGTCTTTTTGGGAACGGTCAGATATTACCAGCGCACCATCTCTAATTCTAGCTGTATCAGGGCCCACTATTTGAGTTATTAAGGAAATAAACCACTTTTGAATGGATGGAATGACAGCAACACGCTTTTGATATGCTTTAAACAGCACTGACCAGCACGCCAGTGTTACACTGTCCTAATTTTGATAAAGAGTTCATAGTTCAGACGGATGCATCCCTTTCTGCTGTGGGGCAATACTATCCCAAAAAGATGAGGAAGGAGAGGAACACCATATAGCATATTGCAGTCATAGCTTGAACAGCCATGAGCGCAATTATACTATGACCAATCAGGAGTGTTTAGTGGTAATCTACGCCTATAAGCAATTCCAGGTGTATCTGCATGGGGTGAAATTCAAAGTTGTAACAGATCATGCCTCACTACACTGGTTACAAAATCTGAAAGAACTGGAAGGGCGCCTGGCCCAATGGGCTCTTAAATTGCAAGCATACAGTTTCAAAATCCTTCATCAACCTGGAGTAAAACCCCAGAATGCCAATTGTTTATTAAGGTTACCAACAATTGCAGTTACAGCCGATGTAAGCATTATAATGTTTGACAAAATGATCTGCAGAAAGTATGATGATGAACCTCTCCAAGTGATTAAAGCATTAAAGAAAATGAGAGTTAATACCTTCCAACAGAAAGGTGAACTGTACAAGCAGATTGGTGATTCTACAATAAATTTTCCACGACCCTCAGCCCGGTCAGGAATCATTATGAGCACCCACAAGGCAGTTGGACATGAAGGGGTATGTAAGACAATAGAATTGTTGCGCCCTCAGTACTACTGGGAAAGTATGAACTTCGATGTGCTTGAAACCATTTCCTGTTGCCATCAGTGCCAAGTGGAGAAGCTGTTCCACCGTAAGACTTCATATCAGGTAGTGAAACCACACTTTGCTTGGCATACTGTTTACCTGGATGTCGTTGGTCCCTTGCCAACCAGAGCTAACCAGTGTAAGTACATTCTTGTGGCTATTGACCATTTGACCTGGTGGGTTGAAGCAAGGGCAATACAAAATTTGGGGGAAGTTACAGTGGCCAAGTGCATAATGGAGTGTCATATTCAGCGACATAGATGCCCTCAGTTTACTCTCACTGACAACGGAACAAACTTCACCTCGCACATCCTCCCCAAACTGAACGAGCTTATGGGTATCTGCAGGGTTCTAATGACCCCATACCACCCCAAATCTAATGGAATGGTCAAACGAGTGAATGGGACTCTGGTGATATCCTATGCAAATTAGTAACAGATAGACCAACTGATTGGACCTCCCTTCTTTCCACTGCTGTGATCGCCTATAACATCAGTTACCATTCTGCCACGGGGAAAAGCTATTCTAACTGCTTTATGGCCGACACCCAGCTTTTCCAGCATTACTTTATTCGTGTGTAGAAGACACCAGTAGAATGGAACCCCACCGCTATTTGACTAACCTTGCAAACATTTTGATCAAATTGCAGACTGAAGAATATTCCTTTAGCTTGGCCAAGAAGATCAGGAATCAGGCTGCTGATAAGGTATGTCATAATGGGTTGGTGCAGTTCAAGGAAGGTGATATGGTTCTCTTTCATGACAAACATGGGTTTGGCCAGAAACACAAGCTGGCCAGCATCTGTATTGGGCCATTTGAAGTTATTGAAAAATCCAGTGTGGATGCATATACTATCAAGGACCCCATTAGCTGTTGGATCATCAACTGAGTGCATGCAAAGTTACTCTACGCGTATAGGCAATAGGAGCCTTATCATCCAGTCAAAGGGGGGTAATGTTGCGATTCTGATATGACTAGATGATATGCCCTCAGTTGTGATGGTGGAATGGATTGGATCCGTTGAGTTTAAAATAAGTATTAATTAATTGAGCGCCTCAACATAAGGCGATATTAGGTTATCGAGTATTTGCCTCA
This sequence comes from Massospora cicadina, assembly GCA_022478985.1. Taxonomy (NCBI): domain Eukaryota; kingdom Fungi; phylum Entomophthoromycota; class Entomophthoromycetes; order Entomophthorales; family Entomophthoraceae; genus Massospora; species Massospora cicadina. The sequence continues at coordinate 34,395 of JAKSZP010016398.1, read as the reverse complement.
AATTAATTGATGGCGAAATTAACAAATGAAGAATTGATGGAGCCAATGAGAAGTGGCGAATTAAATTACTAAGCCATATAAATGGTAGCATCCAAAGTTACTACAATAGAATTGAGACGAGTTGATCAAAGGTTGTTTGTTGTTAAGTAAGTTAAGAGTAGCGGAAAAGGAAGAATCCGCGCTATTAATTATATTAAATAAAAGAAGTTGCGGGAGCAAGTGCTCCAAATTTATTTGAAAGTTTATTCTGTTGTTTTGAGGGCAACGATCATCATATCATTGTTCCTACTTGCTCAGTGGGTTGAACCCTGTGCAAACCCGTCAGCATATCTCTTAAATATCACCAATTTTATAACACAGCCCTTGATGCAGGCCCTGAATGGGTGGTTAGGGCAGAGGGAATGATGGCGCAGGGGGGAATTGACAAAGCAATTCTATTGATATTTGGGCTAATCGTGGTAAATGCCTGAGGCCAAGCGAGGCGAGTGGCCCCATTGGGGACCAAAAACTGAAGGGTGGGATTGGAGCATATGCGGCCAAACCTTCCATTAACTCCTGATGGAGCACCACGGGGGGAAGGTGCATGGGCAATCCCACAAATTGAAGCACCATAGTGGTGTCTGTGGGGAGCCAGGTGCACATTTTTGGGATAGGGTGCCCTGGAAAACCAGGGGCACAGTGGCCGCAGTGGGGTCATCAGCTTCACAAGTGAAGCCAAGATCAAACTACCCCTTATAGGGGTGAAAGTCTATAAAACTGGCTGGCAGCATCATCGCCTGGGCCATGTCAATAATGACTTTCTCATAATATGGGAACAATTTCCCATATTTGACCTGAAGGCTGAAACGCAGCTGGGGGCGTGGGAGTTCAAGTGGGCGCAAGGCACTTCCTGGGCATGTGCAAGGTGGGTGGCGAGATTATTGGGCAGAATGAACCGACCCAATGTTTTGTGGGGCTGGATGAACCAGTCTGAGCACATTTTCTCGACAAACAGAAAATGCTGGGTGGGGTTTCACTGCTGCCCCACATGGGTGTAGCTGGCGGAGAATCTGCAGTCATTGGGAAGTGAATAGGGGAGGTAGTCATAGGCTAAAAGACTTACTTTACTTTTTCTTAATTAAAAAATAGCTCTAAAGTTTCTCTTATTGGAAAGAAAAGTATTATAAAGTAAGGAACAGGATTTGAAGCTGACCAAGTTGGACGTTGTTAACTTTTATAAAAGTTTAGTAAGGGGCCAGAACCACCGGAAAGACCATTGATTACTGAAGAACCTCAATCAAATTATAAAAACAAGGAAGCTTATGTATAGAGTATATAAGCGAAAAAATGAAAAACTGTTATTCTAAAGTTGGCCATTTGTAGAGTGATAGGTCTGTTGCATGTGGGAAGTTCCTTGTGGGACCAATGATTAGGATCTCCTGGGACTTCCAGAAGAGGCACGTGACAATAAGACTTCCTTTGTGCCATAATAGTATTCTGGAATTGAAAGGATGTCCTCTTTGTCACCTTGGTTTTAATTGAATTCAAATATCTCCTTTTTCAAATATAAATCTGGGCTGATGCTTTTGTTTATTAAGGTCAGGTAACAAGTTATTGGTCAGTGGATGAAATTTAAGTTTGGAATTATATTTAATTTGTCTTTGTCCATTGTGCAAGCATAGAAAACTAATTATCTATTGTGTCAATCAATAGACTTTTAATTTTACCAATTATACTGTAACCATTACATGACATTACATAATGATCAAATTCAGGTAACGTGTTACCAAATTTATTAAGAAATTTAGCTAAAAGACATTTATCAAAACTTTTTTCTTTCGTTGCTATCACTTTTGCAACATTTATTCAATTAAAGTCTGGAAAAAACTTGATAAACTCACCGAGGATATTAGTTGATGCCCATGTTGGGGAGCAGTTGGGCAAGTAGGGTCAAGGGCACAGGTGTTGGCCCCATGACATCTAAAGTTTGCAAACGCCCCGGTGAACTTGGAGGAATAGATAAACTTAACAAAAAACTGGCGGAAACCATTTCCCCGGAAATTTTAGCTTGGTAAGCGCAATGCAACCAGTACACAATATGCCACACTCTCAACCACTCTCATTGGTGGAACATGGAGTACGGGTATTCCTGGATATTCAGCAGACAGCGCTTTTGGAAAAGTTTTGTGGGGATTTACACACACATTTCCTGAACGCGGTGTACATCGCACCTCATTCCATGCCATGTGGTTGGATGATTCTTGGTTTTGAGATTAAGGGAAGCAGCGGATGAAGCTGCAATGGTGCGAGTTGTAGTAGACCTCCTGAACAGGCAGCGGGTCATCAAAACTAAGCGCACCAGATGGACAAAATTGAATCAAATTTTCGTCACTTTCAATTTCTGCCCACTACAGTCAAATGCACCGTACTTGAACAACACCTGAAGGCTGGGCTCAACATATATGGCGAGATACAATCCTCAAAAATGCAGCACTTTATGCTAATGCCAAACCTGTGCACCAGCAAAGCAATTGCAGTCCTAACCCAGATGAGGGGATAGTGAAGGATCTAACCCAAATCCCGCATACCACTTTTGTCAACATTAAGGGGCATGCCACCCACCCTTTCAGGGTCACCATGGACACTGCATCTCCCATCTGCGCCTTTTGTAACGCTTTTGGTCACAAAGCACACACCTGCCCCTCTAAGGAGGGCATCACATTCCAAGAAATTCCCTCAGATTCAATGTACGGAGGTGAGGCCCACTATGAACTGACTGCCAATATAATGTCAGCCTTCCCGTGGGGAGCCCAGGGCTGCTACTTACTAGTAAAGCCAATATCCCCTCAAGAGTGAAAGAAGGCCAAACAGGCCCGCAAGGCGGCAGCCAAGGATGCAGCCAAGACCGCTTCCACTATCCCGCCCTCCCAGATCCAGGAAAACATTGAGACTTTCACAGCGGAAGCAGCTCATAAATTTCTTGACCAATCAGTTTAAGACTCCCAAGCTGATTGGGCCGCCTAAGCTGAAATCCCGATGGGTGAGTTAATTTCTCCCAACTGATGCGCCCAAGCATCAATTGGAACTGAATCAGTTTCCAACATTTCTGCCAATACTTCACTTCCAAGTAGTGGTGCACCGCTAATGCTTGAACCACAAAAATCTCATCCTGCAGCGGGGAAAAAAGTGAAGGCAAAAGCCAACGTGAACCCAACTGCTAAAGCTACCCATACTGCTGATTACGTTGTATCATGTACCCGAGGCGCCAACTTGTGCTGTGAAGAACAAGAGAAGGCTGAAGGGCTCAGATGCCCTTCCCCTCGCACCTAAGGTGTGATGGGGGGAGCCTTTACTTTAGGGATGTTGAACATCGCTGGACTCAAAGCCTTGCCATCCTGGGCTAGGAAACTGAGTTTTTTACAACAAAATTTACCCGCGGATATCCTGGTTATTCAGGAGTCCCACTGTCCGCGCAGTTCTGAGGACACATGGAAAACCATGTTCTTCCCTTCCTTCTCCTTCTGGTCAGAGAACTGTGGGGTGCTAGTTCAAAAGAACAATAATTTTCAAATTTTATCATCTGAATCCTTCCTTAGTGGTCGCGTCCTCATTGTCAATTTTTTGTGGGCTGGCGAAGTGCATGCTATCGTCAACATTTATGCCCCAACCTGTGCATGAAAATGTCAGAATTTTTCTCATCAGTCAATTTAATTCTGTTGCCCCCTGAACCTTTCATCATTGATGACATGAACTGTTGGTTGAACCTGTCCACTGGCTGCTGGCCTTTCTCATCTTCACCGCCACAGGGACACATTAAGCTCCAAATCTTCAAAGCCACCCTAGGGTTGGTCAATACTTTGCCGCATCATGCTCTGCTTCTCAAAAACATATGGCGCCCCCATGTCCACAATGGCCAGTTAAGGTCCATGTCCCACATTAACCTTATCCTCACGCTGTTGAAATTTTATACCCAGATTTCCCATTTCACCATGACAAAGCTTGATTTCTCTGACCACAGGATGGTTTTGATATCCTTCCATCTATCCAACCCAGCAGCTCAGGCTCCAAGTTGGTGTAAACTTCGCTCAGCTGAAATTTCATCATCAAGAAAATTCCTTTTGGATGGAATCTGCAACCACAGCTCTGGAATCTATCGCATCATTTTGTGCTGATCCAATTTCCACTTGGTCTGCCTTCAAAGTGGACACAATCCACCAGGCTCGCCATCTTTCCTCCCAATGCTCATGATCCAACTTGACGGTCATCTTGTGCGCTCTGGCAGAGTTGGCCCACCTGGAGTTTAATGTCCCAGCCACGGGCTACAGCCCTGCTTGGGGTCATAAGTGGGCAGAAGTAGCCACCCACCTTAATGCTCTTAAGAGACAACACAAGCATCAGGTTTGTGTTCAGTACAGAGCTAAACACATCACAGTGGGTGACATGTGCTCTGCTTACTTTTTTTGAAAATTCTTCGCACCACGCTAGAGCTTGGTTTGTACACAGGTGCGATGGCCAGACAATTCCGTAGTGAATACACTGGCGAAGTGGCAATCGAGATACAAAACTATTACTCCAAATTGTACCAATCTGACCCAATTCCGCCAGCTGAAATGGCAAATTTTCTCGATAGTGCACACATCTGCACCGTTTCTCATTTCCTGGAGTTGATGAATTTGATTACTCTGGACGAACTCTGGTCCGCCATCTGTAGTGCACCATATAGGAAATGCCCAGGCCCTGATGCCATTCCTTATGATTTCTATAGGAAGTATTTCAAGCATTTATCCCCACAGTTGCTTGCCTCTCTTAACCAGTGCCTTTTGGAAACGCGCCTCCTACCAGGAGGGCAAGAGGCCTACACCATTACGCTATTAAAAAAGGGGATAAGCTAGACTTGGCCAACTGGCGCTCCATTTCTCTAACCAACACTGATACTAAAATTTTTACTAAAATCATGGCTAACCGTCTAGGAATTGTTGCCTCTGCTATCATCTCCCCAGAACAATTTTGTTTCATACCCAGAAGGTCGATTTGGGACAACGTGCACACTGTGGCCAACTCCTGTCAGTCCACGGCCTCTGGTGCACTAGTATTTTTAGACCAACAGAAGGCCTATGATAGAGTTAACTGGGATTACCTCAGGGCCTGCCTCCACCAATTCCACCTACCCCCTCACTTCATCAATTTGGTGATGCTGCTGACGGAATCCACCACAATGGCTGTGCTTAGCCCTGCTTTCTCACGGATGTAGTTCGCCCTCAAAGGGGCCTACGCCAAGGGGACCCTCTCAGCACACTCTTATATAACTTTAGCCTTGACCCACTTTTTTTAAATGTGAATGCCCACCTTACTGGGGTCCATGTGTAAGGCCAAGCTCCGGTCAAAATTTTGGCATTTGCTGATGACTATGTGATTGGGGTGTCTAACAATTATGATGCACGCGCGCTTGAAGCTCATATCCAGGTTTACTCCAGGGTAAGTAATTCTGCACTCAACGCCTCTAAAACTGAAATCATTCTCCTTGGTCGGTATCAAGCCCACTGGGCCTCAGCGCCCTGTTTCCAATCCACCCCATCAGATAGCGCACACGCTTGCTTACCCTGCCCAACTCACACCGCCCCACTTGTGCTCCCCTTTGTTCCAAGCCCCACCATTTGGACCGGTCCACCAATTGGGGGTGTGGTTGGAGGCAGGTGGGTATGCCTCAACGGTGATGGAAAACCATATTCTGGACAACGTGACGAAATGAATAGCCTCCCTCAGAGCCCGTCCTACTTCCCTTACAGGCAGGGTTGTACTAGCAAACTATATGCTCCTCTCCAATGTTTATTTTGGGGCCCACGCCATCGCTTACTCCCCAAGTTTCTTCAAGTCACTGTATGCCCTTCTGCAAGGATGGCTTTAGTCGGGATGCCCACCACCAGTGCAACTGGAGGTCATGTTTGGCCCTTGCCATAGTGGAGGTATGGGCCTGCTCAACTTTGAGCCCATGCTGCCAAAATACGTGGCACCTGGATCGCTGCCTTTACCAACCCTACAGTTTCAGCCCAACACTGGTCCTGCGCAGCCCGCTCAAATTTCTCCCGCGCCCTGGGCCTCACCAACCCATCCCACCCACACTCTTTGTTGAAATATCTGGCTTCCCATCCTTCAGCCGCAGGTCCACATGGGACTACACCCCACTTCAAATGGATCATCCTCTCCATGCGGAGCTCTGAGTGGAGGATTCATATTTGTGGGCACACAGCCCAGAGGGGGCGCCCCTCTCCTCGGTTCACCCAGGAGATACAGGGACTACCCATTCTGAATGGTTTAATACCCGCGAGGCCCCATACCTTGTCCAGGGTGGACTACCTGAGCATGGTGAACATCCCCTATCCCTTGATACCCAGAAAGCCATTTGGAAGTACGCCCACCACCCTCTTCTGCAGCCTCATATCTGTTCCCATGTGTGGCGCTGCTTGAGATGGGTGTACCATACTGCCAAACGCTCTAATGCTTTACACTCATCCTGTGTCATGTGTAACCAGTACGGAATGATGTTTCACTGCCTGAAAAAGCGCCCTCCATCTAAAGCGATATGGCATGAGGTACAACGTCTGCTTTTCCAGGATCAGGTACAGCCCTTCAGTTTGTTTAGGGATATGTTTGCTTTATCAATGGCCTCCCCCCTTTCACCCTCCCTCCATGCTTTAGTGGTCACAATCTCCATATGGACTATCCACACGATTGTCTTGGATGCCATCTCAGGCTCCACCCCCACCCTCCAAGAAGCTGTCCGCCAGTTCCAGTTGCACTTAGTGGACCACTTTCAAGCATGGATGTTTGTATACCTCCCACCACGTCGCCGTCAGTTGGTCTCCTCCTGGTTCCTGATTTGACTCATCAAATCCGACCCTTCCTACACACATGCTCAATAGTGGCGCCTGTCCCTATACACGTGACCCCCTCTCCCAGTAGTGGCGTTCCCGCTGGCAACAGGAGACAGCATTAGCTTCTCTGAGGTGCCCTCCTATTACATAAGTTTCGTTTTCTTTGATGTCTTATCAGAAGTGTCCATCCCCTTGGTCAGCCTTCCACGCAATAAATAAAATAAAAGACATTTATCATGTCAATCACATCATTTTTTATAATTTTAATATATAGCCGTTGTTTAATTCAATAATAATATATAAAGTCATGGCTAAATTTATTCTCTAATTTGATTATATTTCCTGTATACCAAGAATCAAATATTTGTTCTTACATTTAAATAAAAAGACAACCCTAGGCTTTCAGTTATGATTTGTATGAGTTACATGGTCTACACCTTCTATAGAGATGTTTAATATTTTTAAGTAACAATCTTATTTGAAAAATTATTTGAGGTGGGTCGACCTTGGGACAAATATACCACACCAAGAATGTTTTCTAGCCAGTACAGGTTTCAAACTCAAAACCTGCAACAGGGGTGGAAGCAGTTTTAACAATCTTATTTAATTACTCTAACTCTATCAAAGGAAGTTTAATGTTCATTTATATAGATAGAATCTGATAGATCATCGTTGTCTGCTATCAACACAATTTATATATTTAAATTTTATTTTTAAAGAAGGCTGACCATGAGATGATCACTTCTGATATGTAAACTAACAAGCACTAATATAATATAGAGGCACCCCAGAGAAGCTAACGCTGTCTCCTGTTGCCAGCGGGAATGCCAAATAAAGGAAGGGGGTATTGTAGATAGAGGCTTGCGCCACTATTGAGCACATATTAAGGAAAGAGTCTGAAGTGATGAACCAAACCAGAAACCAGTATGAGACCAACAGTTGTTGACAGTATGGTAGATAGCCAAACAACCATGCTCAAAAGTGGTCCATAAGGTGCAACTGGAATTGGCGTACAGCTTCCTGGAGGGTGAGAGTAGAGCCTAAAAAGCATCCAAGACAACCGTGTGGATAGTCCACATTGCAATTGCTACCAATAAGGCTCAGAGGGAAAGTTGTATAGGGGAATTTAAGGACAAGGCGAAAATGTCCTTGTATAGGCTGAATGGCTGTGTTTTCTCCTGGAAATAGAGACGTTGAGCCGCATGCCAGATCGCTTTGACAGAGGGCACTTTTTCAGGCGGTGGACCAAAGTCCCATATCTGTGACACACAACTCATGAGGAGTGTGATATGTTGGATCGCTTGGCATTACAGTATATCCTTTTCAAGCAGCGCCACACATGGGAACAAACATGCGTATGCAAAAATGGTCGATGGGCTTACTTCCAGATGGCTTTCTGGGTTTCTAGGGAGTAAGGAAATGTCCAACATGTCCAGATAATCAACCCTGACCATGATAGGGAACCTCTTTGATATCAAACTGTTAAGAACGGCTTGGCCTTGTACTTCCTGTGTGAACTGAGGAGAAGGGTGACCCCTCTTGGCGGTGTGCCCACTGATGCAAATTCTTCACTCTATGCTCCGCATGGAGAGGAGAATTCGTTTAAAATGGGGTGACGTCCCATTTGTTCCAGCCACAGAGGGATGTGAGGCATGATATTTTAACAGAGAATGGGGATGAGTGAGTTTGCTGAGGCCCAGGGTGCGAAAAATTGGAGAGGGCTGTGCATGACCAGTGTTGGGCTTGGAGTGTGGGGTTGGTGACTGCAGTGATCCAGGTGCCAAGTATTTTGGTGGCATGGGCCTCAAAGTTGAGCAGTCTCATATCACCACTATGGCGAGGGCCAAACAAGACATTCATGCGCACTGGCGGTGGGCGGCATAACCAAAGCCAATCTTGCAGGAGGGCGTATAATGAGGTGAAGAAAGATGGGGAAAAGGCGATAGCACGTGCCACAAACCAAATATTAGATAAGAGTGAAGAGTTGGCCATCACAACCCTGCCTGGGAGGGATGTTTGGTGGGCTCTGAGGGATGCGATGTGTTTTGTGACATTGTCCAGGATATGGTGCTCCATCACCAATGAGGCGTACCCTCCCACCACCAGCCACACACACAAATGGCGTACCAGACCAGCAGTGGGTCTTGGAATATAAGGGAGCACATTCAGGGAGATATGGGGTAGGCAGGGCAAGCGAGCCCTGAGCTAGCTGCTAAAGCAGGTAGGAAATGGGCTGCTGGTGACCAGCGGGCTTGGAACTGACCAAGGAGAATGATTTTGGTTTTGGAGGCGTTAAGTGCAGTGTTACTTATCCTGAAGTAAATCTGTATAGTAGCCTCAATAGCATTGCATCTTGGTCGTTTGATACCCCAACAACACAATAATCAGCAAACGCCAACATTTTAACTGGTGCTTGACCTTGAAAATGGACACCATTAAGGTGGACATTCACTTTGCGTAAAGGTGGGTAAAGGCTGATGTTATATAAGAGTGGGCTCAAAGGGTCCCCTTGGTGGAGGCCCGTTGAGGACGAACTATGTCAGTGAGGAAGCCAGGGCCACGCACAGCCATTGTGGCGGATTCTGTAAAAAACATCACCCAATTAATGAACCAATGAGAGGTGGAACTTGTGGAGTCAGGCTTTGAGGTAAACCCAGTTGACTCTATCATAAGCCTTCTGCTGATTAAAAAACAAGTGCCCAGACAGCCGTGGATTGGCAGACGTTGGCTACGGTGTGTAAATTGTCCCATATTGATTGCTTGGGAATGAAACCAAATTGCTCAGAGGAAATTATATCAGAGAAAACTTCCCCTAGGCGGTTGGCTATAATTTTAGCAAATAAATGGTATTTGTATTAGTAAGTGAAATGGGGCGCCAGTTGGCCAAGTCCAGCTTATCCCCTTTTTTATACAGCGTTATAGTGTGCGCCTTCTGGCCTCCAGGAATGAGGCGCATTTCTAAAAAACACTGATTCATTGAAGCAAGCAACAAAGAGTAGAGCTAATTAAAAATCTCTTAAAGAACTCACAAGAAATCCCATCTGGACCTGGGAATTTTCTGTGCGGTGCACTGTGAATGGCATACCAGAGTTCATCATAAGAAATTAAATTTATGAACTCTGTATAACGGGAAATGGTGCAGATATGTGTACTTCTGAGAAATTCATCAATTTTGGCCAGTTTGACTGGATCAGATCAAAACAATTTGAAGTAATAATTTTGAACTTAGGTTGCCACTTTGGCCAGGGTGTCTGTGACGGCGTGGTATGGCCGCCTCAAATGTAAGTAGACCAAGCTCTGTTGCAGTGTAAAGAATTTTTGGAAAAAATAGGCTAGCACATGTTGCCCACCATTATATTTTTTGCTTTGTACTATACACAAATGTGATTTTTGTATTTTCTTACCAGTGTGTTAAGGCAAGTGGACACTTCTGCCCACTTGTGACGCCCAGCCAGGCTGTAGCCTGCAGCAGGGACGTTAGACATTAGGTGGTTCACTTTTGCAAGCATGCGCATAATGACTGTTAATGCAGCCTTTGAATGACTTGATGAGAGGTGGCGTGCCTGGAAGATGGTGTTCACTTTGAAGGTTACCAGGTAAAAATCAGGTCCACACAGAATGGTGTGGTGAACGCAGTGCTGAAGTTTTGATGTCCACCCATGAGTAAAATCTGGGTGATGTGATATCAGCTGGACGAAGTTTGCACCACTTTGGCGCCTGTGCAACTGGGTTCGCCAAATAGAAGGAAATCGACATCAACCTGTGGTCAGGGAATTTTATTTTTAGTTGCTATAAAGTGTTCAACCTGAGACTGGAAGTTCAATGGGACAAGAATAAGGTCAATGCGGGACATAGACCTCATCTGAATGCTGTGCGCATGGGGATGGGACATGTTGGGGAGCAGCGGAGCATGTTTAGGTAGGGTATCAAACAGTCCCAAAGTGGATTTTGAACATGAAGTTCTATGTGCCCCTGCGGGGGGCAGGCACAGAAGTCCAGCAGTCAGTGGCCGGGTTGGCCAAGCAGTTCATGTCGCCCATCTCAAATGGGTTAGGAGGAAGTGGGAGGGAAGTAACAGATGAGAGGAATTCCTAGTGAGCCCATGCACAGGTTGGGGCATAAAGATAAATGATGGCATGAACTTCATTGTCCCACAAAAAGGACACCACAAGCACATGGCCAAAGAGGCAAGAATGGTTAGATATAATTTTAAAATCATGGGTTGCACGTATAAGCTCCCACAGTGTGGCGACCAAAAGGAAAGGGAGGGGAGGAACATGGTTGCCAATTTTTCCTTGGCACCGTGTGGACAGTGGGCTTCCTGAATGGTCAAGATGTCCACAGGTAAATTATTTTTTTTAAAAAACTCACTTTCCTAGCCGGGATGGTGAGGCCTTGAGTCCAGTGATGTTTAATGTCCCTATTGTGAAGGCTCCCCCATTGTACCTTAGGTGCTACGCGAAGGGCCCCCTTGACCTTCCATTGCCACTTTCTCAGCAGCAGAAGTACCCCGCATATAGTGCACTTTTTAGTATACGTGGGATTAAGGGACTCCATCATTTTGGATATATTTGTGGTTTTGGTGTTCTTTTTTGCTGATTTGGTTCAAATCAACAAATTGCTGTGATCCTGCGGTACATCAACAGAGATTGACAGAAATTTGGGAGGGAAATGAGTGGTAGAAACAGTTTTGATTGAGGATTGGGAAGTTTGCTCAGGTAAATCCAACTCACCCATTGGGTCATCAGGTTGGGTGGCCCAATCTGATTGGTGCTTGGATTCTCAAATCGCTTCTGCAGCAAATGACTTTTCATTCTGGGTCTGGATGGGCAGGATCACAGATGCAGACATGGCCGCTGCCTTATCTGCTATTCTTTGGGCCTGCTTGGCCTTTTTGCGCTCCTACGGGGACACAGGTTTGACCTGAATTTACACCCCTGTGCGCCCCACAGAAAGGCAGCGTCAGTATCTATAGCTGGTTCACAATGGGTGTCTGCACTGCCCAAAGCGTTGGGAGGATTTCATTTTGTGTAATGCCCTCCTTGGCGGGGCAGGTGTGGACCTTGTGGCCAAAAGCGTGACAAAAGGTGTAAATGGGGGCGCGCTATCAACTGTGATTCGGAATAGGTGGGATTCCAGCCCATCAGCAAACACAACTGTGGTGTGGGGGATTTAGGTCAAATCTCCTGTAATGCCTGCGGATTGGGTGATCACAGCAATTGATTTTCCTTTGCACAGGTCTGGCATGAGCGTAAAGCGTTGCATCTTGAAGGAGTGAATTTCTTTATATCTTTTAAGCCCTTCCTTGAGGTGGAGCTCCAGCACTATGCACTTTATCATTGGAGGGATAAAATCGATGATTACAAAAAATTGATTTGATTTGGTCCATCAAGTGCACTTTTTCTCAACCACACGTTGACCATCTGGGAAGTCTACCACCACATGCACCTGTGCAGCTTCATCGCTGCTTGTATGTTTTCAAGCCCAAGATTCAACAGACCTTGGGTCATGGGATTTGGTGCTATGTATACTGCTTTTATAAAATGGTTGTGCACATCTCAACAGAAGTTTCCTAAGGCGCCTTTTTTGAATGTCCAGGAAAACTTAAGCCCTGTTCTCCACTGATAACAGGGGCTGGGAATGCAGAGTATTGATGAACTGGTTACATTTTGCTTGCCAGTCCAAAAGCTCCAGGGAAATAATAACCACCAGCCTTTTATTTTTATCTAGGCCACTGGTGTCGCCAAGGCGTTTATAAATTTTGGACGATGTAGAGCCTGATCCTGTGCCTTTTACTTTGCTTGACCAATTGCTACTTAACATTGGGTGCATAATGATCTCCTCAAAGAGATTATCAAACTTACCTAGTCTTGAATTAAATTTGTTTAAATTAGTGATTGCAATGAGAGAGAAAAGTTTTGTGTGTATCAGCGCAATTTATAATTTTTAAATTATTTAAATTTTAAGTTTTTATTTGAGGTGGGCTGACCTGGGGGTGATACTTCACCAATAAAAGATCAAAGAAATGAGAAAGGAGGATAAAACCCAGAAACCCTCCATGTGCGGTGTATGATGGGCCAGGAACTCCATGGACCACCTTTGCTATTTGCTATCTTAGTTTTAGGAATTGGTGAACAACTCCAACACTGGCATAATTTTCCTCTACCTAAAGTTCATCTACTTGGATCAAACTTGGGAAGGCAGTGGTAGAGGTTCCATATCATACTACTGAGGTATCCTCCCCTTAATGCAATTTATAATATAAACATTTTTATATAGCTTTCCCTGGCAGTTATTGGTTTTATCTGGAAGATGAATAATCCTTTAAGATTATAAGATGATAATATATTAAAACCATTTAGTTAATTGGATTTGGTTAGACTATGACTGATTAGCAACTCATTGTCATAGATATTACCAGCGTAATAATGAAGTTACCATCATTGAGCTTGGATTATGTTTAACCTAATCTAAGCTCAGGCAAAAATAACATCTTTTCTCCTTGTAAATATAAAATGTTTTATATAAAGTTTATTAATAAGTAAGAATGAGACATTTCTGAAGCCTGATTGGTTCAGAGTTAATGTTTTATAATTTAAAGCTGCGCAGTGCTTTAAAGATGAAAGTTAGACAACAGAACTCCTTTAGCTTGATTTTAACTGCAAATGACCCAAAGTCTTTTTAATTATTTTATCATATAATTACTAATAAAATGGATAGTTAGAGATAAAATTTGAGACAACCTAAAAAAGTAGATTAAGATGTTAATAATAGTAGCCATGAGGATATCTGACTATTTGGGATGGAAAAGCAAAAAATCACATTAGAGTATAATCTGTGAACTTTTTTGATGTTTACTGCAAAAATTTGAGGTAAACTGAATATATTGTTGATTAAAGTATTAAATACGTATTGTTGATATTTGTATGAAGAAAATTATCCTAGTTGAGGTCTTCATAAACAATGAATAAGTATTTACTGCTAGACAGGTTCAGACGCTCTTTCTTCTGGTAACTTGAAGGCACTTATGGTCAACAAGGAGCCTTTTCCTTCCACCTCTCCATTTGAGTACTTGAAAACCGCTTGGACAAAGGAAAACTATCATTTTAACTCTAAGAACAAGAGTGAGCATAAGAAATTAAATATCTGAAAACTTTCTCTTCCACTATAGTCACAAAAGCACAATAAGCTTGGTCAACTATCTAAATGTTTATCAGAATGCTCTGTTTTTATTAAAATGAACATGGGATTTATATAGAGAATTTGGCAATCAACTCTATAGTTTGCACCCCATGTAAACGGCATTCATTGCCAATGAATTTTTACCTTAGGAGCTGTCTGTGTCATGACTTCTTGACATAATTGAGGGCACAGATTTTAGGGACAAGGATAGACGTCAGGAGGCCAAAAAGGTCAAATTGCAAGGCCTTCCTGACTTGAAACATACTCTGGACCAACACCAAGTACAGGTGATATATGTTCAGGTTTGTCTTGGGAATGTGCATGATGCTTGACACAGAATTACATCCAGGGCGATACAACGCACCAGCTATGTTCTAAATATCAACAATCCACTACAGTTGCTGGAGGAACAGGGTTTTGACACCCGTTCCATTTATAGGATATTCCATAATTTGGATGAGTTTACTTATAATTTATAATTTGAGTTTGGACAATCTCGAGTTACATGAACCTGGCCAATGGTAGTGTGCGCCTATTGGTTCACTTAGGCTCAGCACCACACCAACAGATCAACGACTCTTCCCCATTGTTTAAGTAGGTTTCTGTGAGACCAACAGTTCTCATTGGTCTGCTTTATTAAGTAAAATTCCACATTAAGTTTTACGTTTTTTATGGTCCCTTGATCAGATCTGTGCGTGGACCTCCTCAAGGAGGTCTTCAACAACATTGGACATTTATATTAACAAAAGTAACTACTGTATCTGGTGCACCTATGGGCAACCATGGCCCCCTCAAGATAGAGGCACTCAAGCATCCCAGCACTGATCTCCACTTGTTAATGACTCCCCTTTAGAGTCCAATCAATGTTTTTTGTTTATTGTTATCTACTAGTATATACTGCATTTTATAACCTTGCCCTAGTCCCTTTTGCTCCAGCACCCTCTGAGGTGCCCTGTTTCCTATCTTGCTAACGGCTATTCCCTGTCAGTGTGGCTGGGCATCTCGCACCACTTCTCTAAGAATCTGAAAGTTACAGGAATTCTCTTGACAGTCTGTAACAATGATTACTTCATCCGCCTAGTTAGATTCTGTTGCTGACTAGATCACTACTCCTCCTTAATTATTTTAAAAGACTTGTCCCAACACCTTTATCCAACCCTAGTGGATTAGTCTCAAAATCTAACAACATGCTTAGCTAATGGAATTTTTTACCCACTAATAGAAAATCACGTTGATTTTAGGCTAACCCATAAATTGCTGCCAACGCAAACGTTGTCAACGCCTAGTAACTGCAACAAACCTCTATCATTAATCAAAAACCCCAATTGATCCACATAAGATAGTTTGACTTATTAATATTTAAAATAATATTTGAAACACTTGCAAACATTGTCAGGGATCATCCCTGGAGCATTACTAATATGTCAGAATCAACTCCAGGATTTAGTTAATACCTAATGAGAATTAATTTAAATTGTAAATATCAAGATAACAATATATCCCACATCTGCTATGGGTTCTTTTAAAAGAATGCCCCAGCGGATAAAAGAGATATGTACATTATAGTCTATAAAATCTGATTGATTTGGTCATTCCAAAGTTTCAAAAAGTTTAACCTATTTATCTATATTATTATTTTAATTGGCCAATTTACTTCTGGCTGCTATCTCTTTGCATACAAGGTATTTGATCTCCTTTTGTGTTTAAGAGATAACAATCACATCTTTTATATTATATTGTCATTCAATTCTACACCAATCATGGTGAATAAATCCATCTATTAAAAGTAATGCTTTAATATTAGTTTTTGGCAATGCATAAAAATATTTTCAGTTAAATACTCATCTTTGCTATAGACTCGATGAAAAAGGAACTAATACTCATTAAGGGTAGCTCACACTTTATTCTTTGGGAAGCCACATACATTGAATCATTGATATAGTTTTATGTAAGGAGATTGTCTATAACTCTCCTGTTCCCAGTGGGTTTGTGCACGGTGCACAGGCCCAAAACAAGGGAACTAGTCATCAGCAATAGATTGAAAAAAGCCCCACAGAGGGTGCTGGAGCTAAAGTATCTTAGAACGATGGTGGTTAATGATATAATAAAAAGAACAAACTCAGACTAACAACAAGGTTGATGTAAACTTCAAAGTGAGGTCCATACCCAAGTGGTGCTCTGGGCTTGAGGGAACCAGGGCAGACCAGCAGTGCACCTGAGGAGAGACTTAGGGTTTTGAAAATCAAATGGTTAACGTTGCATGAGACCTCCTCAAAGAGGTCCACGCACAGGTTCACCCAAGTTAACACAAAGGAAAATATACTAAATAAAGGGCTTGTATCAGGAAAGAAGTAGACCAACAAGAAATTGGTCTTGAGTGAACAAATTTCAGTAAATTTGGGGAACAATTGATTGAAGGAAGTGGTGCTAAGCCAAGGTGCACCAATAAGTGCACGCTTCCATCAGGCAAAGTACTATACTTGGTAATTGACTAAGCATGGGTTATCAATTGTAGGTAAGGCTGACCTGAGCTAGAAATTTTTGAAAATTGAACAGGTTTTGAGACCCCATTCACTGAGAAATTGAAGAAATCCGTAGTTTTTTAAATTAAAAAGATGGTTCATTTTAATGCACCTACTGTAATGCAAGGCCAAACTTATTTAACATCCTCAGGACCAATCTGGGCATACCTCATCTTAACCCAGCTTTGGTCCAAGGTAATTTTGAGGTCAGGGAGGCAGCTAACTTAACCCTCTTGGCCACCTGAGATGCAGCTTTTTGACTTGATGTTTGTCCCCATTATCATGTCATCCTCAAGTTATAATATTCTAGGTCTGTTTGATTAGGGCCTTATTTAAATAAGCTTTGAAAAAATTTACATGATAGTACCTTTTGTTATACATAAGTTTCAATTGTAGAACGCCTCTACACCAACTCATGCTTCCAAGTTTGCTGAAAGGCTTTTCCCTAATATGGGTGGGGTTAAGAAAGTCCCAACTGTAGGTGTTTATTTCTCACCTATGAGATACCCCTCCTATAAATCTTAGTTCTAATATAACTGATAGTGACATTAATGATCTAGCTGTCCATAAACAACAATCAAGTCCCAACTAACTCAGCCACCAATCAAAAAAATAAGAATCTAAAGCATATTTATAGGCTTTGGTGAGTCCAATTATCTTATAATGGAGGCTATATACCCCCAACCTCTAAATGTAGTCTGACAGCTGGTCACCATGATGTCAGAGGATGCATAAGTATAATTACCGGTCCAGAAGGCTAAACACATGACATTTCAGACAATGCCTCAGAGGAGCCCCCTTTTACACATTTTAATTCAACTGCTGATGATGAGGAGTTTACTGAAACCCCATCCAAAGATAGTTTACATGTTTTATGAAGCCAAGCAATGTGAATATTACCAAAAATGGGAGCGAAATAGTTTTTAAAATTCCATTTATTTTTATGACTATGTACCCTTTAGCCACAAGAGTCACAAACGTAAAAGAACAACAAGAGCCACTGGTGATTTTAGAGAAGAATCTAAACATTTACAAGAAGGTTAAAGTTACACAATTTTTAAAAAAGAAGCCAAAAAGATCCAAGAGGATCAAAGATTGACTCCACTTTCCATGAAAATAAGTTGAAAATGCGCAAAGTCCTTTATAGAAAGAAGTTGGTCTGATAAAAAGCAATTTCATCTTAATGCACCACAAGTGCTTAAGCACTATATATACTTTCTATATTCGTACAATATAATGAATCTTTTTAGAATCTGCCATTTTTAATGTTGTTATTAATTGGTACTTGTAACGCCAAATGCAGAATATTTATAGTTAAATGTTTTAACTTGGCCTTTTTGTTGTCAGAAAGGATTGAGAGAGTTCCATTGTGCCCAGTGGCAGCCCAATATGTATACCTTAAGGCTTCAATACAGTTAACATCTGAACCATGAGATTAAGTCCCATGTATGCAGTAATAAGACCCTAAAATCTGCCTGATGATGCACATTATGAACATAAAAATATCTTATTGCAAGTGGCTCAGCCCTTTTCATTGGCACCACTTGAGCGAGTATATACTTTAGCAATAACTTATGCTCACTACAGGAGGCATCACTAAGCTATTGAGGAGATTTTTTTGAAGATAAATCAAAGCGTACCATGGAGAGAAACTTCCAGAAGATACAAATATAGACAAAATGTAAAAAATTCAATGGTTAGAAACCGTGTAGATAATTTGACTATTCAGCTAAGAAGTGTCAGATCATTACCAGCACAAGGAAGGACTACAAAGCTGAACATGAAAAAGTGAAATAGAAGTTGATATTTTTAAGAGAGAACAATGAAATAACACAAAGCGAAGCTTGTTTTCCTAACCTGAAAGCCATGTAGTCCAATTAGATTGCTAAAATTAGGACTTGACAACATGCAAGTAAGACGCATTTCACCACTCAGACCGTTACCCAGTTTAGAAGAAAGCACCAAAAGTATTAATACTTTAGTAAAAAATTTTCATCCCAAAAATCATGTCTATCTGAATAAGATCCCTATTCCTGCTGTACTTCTAGGTTAAGTTTCCTCCTGGAAGGAATTGTAGTACATTTCTTCAGATATACATAAACAAGTTGTATGGATCCAGTGACAAACAAAATACCTGATATTTTTAGACATGTATGAGTAGAGAAGCTTAGTAAGAGTCTGAAGCTACTCTTCAACCACATCACATTTGAGCCACAGTTAGAAAATTCTTATTTCTGAGTTTGGAAGCGTACAGGATGTTCCTATGAAAAAATAATTATTTACCATGATAATGGTGAAGTCTGAGTCAATTGTGGACTATATAAACCGGTATTAATTCAAGCCCTAACAGCTTTGGACAATAAACCTTTGGACTAAAATATCATAAAGACCAAGAAAGCTTAGAACACTTAAATCACACCAAAGACTCTTATTGCACATGAATTTGTAAATGAAACTCTCCAACTCCATGGAGGCCATTAAGGAGAACTTCATTTCCATTAAAGATTTTTTAAGAGTTGGAGCCAATACATCATAGCAATCAACAACGCCGCCCTTATAAAAAGTATGATTCCATTGCTCAGAGCTATAATTATAAGCCTAAGCAGAAGGCTTACCAGCCAGTTGAACATAAGCACCCAAACTCTGCCAAGTTCAAAAGTGACTTTTCAGTAAGTAGGGCATATCTAGAGAGGCTTCTTATGCTAAATGAAATTAATAAAGAATAATTTAATGACTAGGTCATGGGATCACACAATTAGTTGCTCATCACAAAAATTAAATTGATGAAGACAATCTGATTTTGGGTTGAGTCAGAATACTATGTTATTAAAGCCCTAAGCTAAGTGGTTATGCCCTCCTGACACAGATCTAACTAAGTGAAGTTTATGACACATAACATTCATACTTGGCTCAAGTTTCCAAGCCCATTTAGATCGTTGCCTGTATCTCAGTTATCAAGTATACTGTTGGAACCATGTTCAAGAGGATTGAAATTAGAGACCAAGCCTCAACCCAAGGCTTGCAATTATTCCTGACTTCTTGAAGAGTTAAGTGGATTTAGCAGACATCCAGAAAAGTCCATACCGTGAGAATGACTATTTGAAAGAGCATTACTAAACTGGAAGTCACCATACACAAAGTTGAAGTAGCAGCAGTACTAATTATCAGTTCTCTACTGAACATTAAGTCTTCAAATCTCATGAAGATATTAAAGTTTAACCAGACATCAATTATTAATTCAAGTTCATGACTTCCAGGCATGAATTAACCAAAGCACTAGTAGATTAATCAAGGTGCCCCTTGTGATTTGGACGCTTTATCATGTCTGCTCCATATGTGGTACTTGAGAACAATCGCAATAACTTCCTCATAGTAGCATAGTTCCAAATTAAAAATTTAAAGGACTAATTTACTCTAACCAGAGTTCAGTCACTTTACTCAACTACATATCCCTCTTGTGTTTAAGATGAAGAGAAGAAGGAAAAGAAGAAGGGGGTAACCTAGTTAAAGCTGAAAATTCCATTTTTTTGAGTTGGTGGTTGACTCAAATATAAACCCTTCAACAAAATTATCAATTCTTATAGATTACTCCAATTAATTGTCCCTTAAATATTCCCAATTTATCAGCATAATTTGATCTATTGGTTTACCTCCTTTCTCCATAATTAATTACCCAGACTCTTTACTTTAAGAGATGCTTAAGATAGCTTTAATATAATTTTGGGTTTCCATTTTTAGTCTCGATGGTGCTATGCCCAAGAAGCTTGAAGTCAATGATTGAAGCCATCTAAAGCGCACAATAAGTATATTTCCAATTCAAAGGGTACCAATTCACCGCTTATGTCCTGTCAGCTAGAGTATCTGCCTAGTGTAAGTATGACAAAATAGACTTATTAAAGGTATTTAATAAAACAAGATATAGTAATAATGACTTAACTTTATTATAGTATAATTGGGGTTATATATGTCTAACTTACCAATATAAACTCTAAAAGGAAAGTGTTTAATAATAATAGTGGGGGTGACAGATGAAAACTTAGGCTCTTGGTCAGACGATACAATCTAGATGGTATAATGACTTTGTATCATATTTATGATAGGGCAAAAAATGGTGTGTAGAAAATCCAAGTTGAATGGTACTTAGTATCACTTAGGTTTTTTGTTTGGCAGCTTCTTAGATCTTACTCTTTTGCAAATTCATCTTAATTTACTGCCTCAAGTGCCACCTTGAGTATTGATTACCTGACCTATTAATGTTCCTTCATTTTATAAAAGGAAGGTTCTCATCTCAGGGGTAATTTAGGAAAATCGATTATAGGAATTTTCCTAGGGTCAATTTAAATCATACCGACTATTTTATTCCAGGTGATTTATCAAGGCGACTCCTTTAACCCCCTTCTTAGGTATAGATGTCAATTCAATTGTGAGAGTCAAAGGGTCAATAATTTTACCATCATGCCTAATATCTGGATAACCAACATCACACTATAAGATTATTGTTAGGTGAGTACCACTATAAGAATAAACTATGAACTTGGTTCATAGTAGTTCATTTTCTAGGGACTTGATTGAGCATTTGTCTCCATGTTTATAAGATAAAGCTTATTGCCCAACCAAAATATAATCTTAATCTTTCCTTAGGTGCTATGTAAATATTATAGCGCAGGACTAAGTCTGAAATCTCAAAGGCGGGTAAAGGATGGCGAGTTGCATTTGCTGCTTGACCTTCTCATATATCTGTCTTAGCTAGATTTGTCATTGCCTCCGATAAATGTTGTATAATATTCTAGCTAATTTTCTAAGCACCTATTAGGCTCTTCAGTACTTTCACTGGTAACTTCACGCGCTAATAAAGCTATGATTTCAGGTTCACTTCTTACAAGGGTTTGAAAGGGGACATTTTTGATGATTTGGTGGACTTATTTGTTAAGTCATTATTGCGCTTGGGAGTTATTAGTCACAGTGTAATGAGTCTGTAATGTCCACCTTGTGTGGTATTGATACCAATGGCTCATTTTCTCTTTCTAAATTACCTGTTAATTGTAGGGTTGTAAGACGCTGAAAATTGTTGAATTATCAAGACCGTAGTCAATACTCTCATAACTCTTGATGTAAAGCTCTTCATATTATTGCATGGCAGTACTTTGTGGGAGGCCGTGCCTAGTAAATATATTTTATATAAAGTTAGCAGTAGCTTTAGCAGTCTGTGTGGGAATTAAGATTGCTTTGACCCACTTCATGAAATAATCAATCCCTAAAAGGATGTACTGATTTCCTCCTGTGGGTTCAGGTAATGGATCTATGGCGTTTAAACTGATATTGAATTGGCTGCTGAGGGGTCATGGCTGATACTTGTACTTGGGCATTTGTGGCATCTGCTTAGACAAGGTATACAAGAATTAAGACTTCCACTAAAGAGCTCAGTATTCCTTCCCAATAGTAGAGATCATTGATCCATTTGTAAGTTATCCTGTTTCCTCTATTTCCTAAGGTGCTCTGGGCATCCATTATAGCTGGTATTCAATCCAAAGGTCACAAGTAAGGTAGCCAGTCAATCCCAAATTTCTTGTAAAGTGATCCATTTAGAACTTTCATATTTCTAGCATGTCATTTAGCATCTTCTGAGCTGAACCTACGTCCTCCCTTATAGTTTAACTTCATAAGTAGGACATGTAACCTTTCAGTTTATCCCTTTGCTAAATATAGTAGGAGAAATTTGGTCAGCCCATCCACATTCATGTGTTTCAGCTCAAAGAACGATATATGTCATAGTGAATTAGTTTGTGAGCTCATCAGGATAGCCTTCCTGTTGGATCTTTCATGCCTTGCATCCAATTTAAAGAATCGTGGTCTTTCACAGCTGTAAAGTTTGTACCATACAGGAAAAGCAGGAAATGTTTTATCACCAGGAAAACATCTAAGAACCCTTTCACCATGATGCTATGTTTTCGCTCAGCTTTGGAAAGCATATTGCTATAATAAGACACCAGTGGTCAATGCCTTTCTATCCAACTAAGAGAGGATTGCACCTACAGATAATTTGAAAGCATCAGTAAACAGAATGAATGGCTTCTCATAGTCCAGACGTCATAAGATTGGTCTTCACTTCAGAAAACTCTTCATTGACTCAAATGAAGTTCTTTGATCTACTCCCCATACAGAAGGGGTATTTTTGGCAAGCAAATGAAAAAGGTTTGGTGAGTTGAGAAAAATTTATAGATAAATTGCTGGTAATATCCCATCATTCCTAAGAATACCTGTATGTCTCAAGGCTCTTATACTCAGGAATATTAGAGATTGCTTCACCCTTATCGTACAAAGGTTGATTTCTTTCCTGTTATATAGCGTAATCTAAAAATTCTAAATCCTGTTGAAAGAAGGTACATTTCGCAGGCTTTAAATTTATGTTGTTCTCTTACAGTCATTAAAACACTTACTTGAGGTAATCATGTTGGGTAAAAAAGGTTTTAAAAACACCTTTATGTCATCCATCATATGATCACACAGCTGAGTTTAAGATCTTGCATGATTTGATCCATCGCCTGTTGGTACTAGGCGTAATGTTGCATAATCCCTGTGGGAGCATAATAGTTTGAAATGATCCTTTTTTGCATATTAACGCGCATCTTTTTAGTCTTCTGGAGATATATACATCTGCCAATAACCGCTGGTGAGGTCCAAAATGGAGAAGAAATTTTACTCTGGAGAATTGGGCTAGAGCATTGTCAATTCATGAATTGGATGGCTTTACTTCTTATTAAGCTATTTAGCTTCCTGTATTCCATCACTATTCTGTGACCACTGTTCTTGTTTATGAAAAACAGTGGGGATGATCATAGGCTCTGAGGGCATAAGTAAGACAGCATCCAATAATTTCTTGAGCTCAGTTTTTATGTACTGCTCCTCTATATTTGACTTTTCTATAAGGATTTGATTGATTAGGTGTTGAATTCCTACGTTGATATTATGGGTCCAGTCTTTCATGTGAATATAGTCATTATATTAAATGAAGAAAAAACCTGTTAGTCTCTAAGTAATTTATTCACTTTCTCGTTTTCTCTTGATTTAACTTATTGGATGTTTAAATTTGAGGATAGCGAAAATTAAATTGCCAGTGGTTAGGCCAAAATCAAGTGGAGTTTTATTAAAAAGTACCTTATCAATTTCATCAATAGGAAGTAATTGACCTTTCCCAATATTTATGTTTCATGAAAAAGATATCTTTGCTGGGTAAGTTCCCAAGTGATAGCTCAATAGGAAGCTAATAAGAAGGTTTGAGTACTCCTGGTAAACTCTTAGTATATACATACTTACTCCATCGACACTAGTTATATGTAGCAAGTAGCTTGAGGTATATACAGGGTTATGTTGGTGGAAATCACTCATTGTTCTACTGGTTTAATTTTTACCTCCTCAGTAACATAAAATGGTAACTTTATGCTGCATCTACAGAGTTAGGAAACTTTTTTGTGTCTATCCAGAGGTATATTATTGCAAAGGTAAAGCGAAAACAGGGAACTCACCAGACAAGAGTAATCATTCTTGATGTAGTCTTTAATATCCTGCATAAGGGTAACTTCATAGTTGAGGAGTATAAATATCCTACTTTAAGATTTATGACTCTTTCATATTTGATCATAAAGTGTGTCCCAATAAGTATATTTTGCTGGCTATTGTTCAGCACACTGTGGGTGCTGAGAAAACCAATTTGCCAACTCAAATTTGCAGTGTTGAATATGCACCTATCGCCTTAATTTTCTTTCTACCAGCAGTGCTACACTCTTTAGTGTACTTAAGGTCTGGAGTGAGCCTGATCTTTTTCAATGAAGCGGGATGACACGTCGTTGATAGATGATCCTGAATCTAAGATAGCCATGACTTGGACCTTCTGAATTACCACTTTAACTTTGGTAATAGTTACTTAAAACTTAGGCAGGTAGGCTAACGCCTCTTTAAAGCGGAACGTTGCTGTAGGAACCCAGCTAATATGCTCTCTGGTACTTATTGCTTGCTGGATTCCACAGTTTGTATATAAAAATATATATGAGGCTCTAAAAAAATTGGGTGTTATATAAATTTAATTATAAGTGTGATAAAAGTGAAAAAACGCACCCCATTTGATATCTGACTGATCAGTATTTAAACTGCATCAAAGTTCAGGGGGACTTTAATGATAGGTTTGGAATAGCTTAGATGCATTCCAAATTAGGAAATATGGTATACTATACTAACAGATCTTGGGAAATTTTGATTTACTTGTTTGCAAAACAACAGAAGGAATGGGGTTTTGGGGCAGAATGTACCTATCAGAGACTGGAGTACTACTAACCTGGTTGGGGGTAGCTAACCATGAGTTAGCATAACCAAGGGGTTTAGCCCAGTATGACAAGGACACTAGAGGTGTCCAGGTATAAGGAATGTTGGGTAAGCTGGTATGGGAGTTGCTTAAAGACATTGCTTTAAAAGGAGAAAGTTGGAAGGGAGTTTCTTGTAGGCTGGGGTGGTAGATAAGTAATGATAACACTTTAGTAAATAAACTTAATAGTATTTGCATTATAAGATTAATTTTATTGACCGCAAAGATTAACCAAATGAATGCCTTGGTTTTATATACCATCCAACTTCCTGGACTTACCTAAGCTTAATTGATTTTAAACAGTGCACTATTCTTCTCTGGAGCTTATGGGATTGCAACTTGCATGTGATTTTGAAAGGCAGTGGGAATCGTCTCAGTCTCATCATAAATTCATTTTGGTGTGATTAGTTGACTGAATAATATTGCAAATGAAGTAATTTAAACGATTAATCGAATATTTTCACTACAATCATTAATTTGATATGCAATTATACGATCTAACTTCATCACATATCATATTGATCTGACTGACAATATCTATAATATCAGGATTTACCTGACAGTACCCATGCAGTAATGTTTTGATATATTTTAACCAATCACTGCTTGATAAAATACCTTTAGCTTGGGGGACCTCCACCACGCCTATAAAGGGGGTGGTCCTCGCGTAGATTCTTGGATGGACCTGGTTATGGCTGGAGGCGTGCCTTCCAATGGTTGCTCTTTGATACGTTGCATGGTCATAGTAATCTGACTGTTCGATTTTATGTTTATTGCCCATGCAGGTTTCAAAATGGTGTTACCTCAATTAATGAGGTTCCACTGAGAATTGGCCAGGGTCTTATGGCTGATATCAGCATTATCATTATTTAAACTTATTGGAACATCCTTGTAAACTTGCAATTGGCTGACATTTCCCTTTTTTAGCAGATTTTGACTCAAAACACTCTTATTTTGCAACTGGGAGGGTAAAAGTCTGACATCGCCCCCTCAAGAATGTTAGGGGAGAATAGGGCTGTAGGAAATTGCCTTGTATGCGATTGATGATAATCTCAGTAGACATGAACTTTATAGATTACTCGTTTCCTCTCATGTAAGTGATAGTGAAAGGACCCTCCCATATTGATCCAACTTTGCCGCTTCTAGGTGTAATGCGGATAGGGTAGTATAATACCATGTCAGATAATTAGAATGTAGGCAGGAGGGTTTGGAGTTCATTGGCAGTCTGTCCTTCTTTAGTCACCATTTTCGCAAAGTTAGTCATAGCCTCAGATTGGAGTTGAATGATATGCTGAGGCAATATTCTCATAACTTTTTTTGGACTCCTCAACTCTAAAGTAAAACACATCTTTTTCTAGAAGAGCAGTAATTCCAGGTTCTCACCCATACAAGACCTGGAACGGAGACATTTTAAGATCTGATGATAGCTAACTTGGTAAGCCATCAGAGCACTGGGTAGGTAATGATCCCAGTGAAGAGGATTAGAGGTTGCCATTTTTTGTAAGATGGAAACAACGGTTCCAATTTCTTTCCATGGTCCCATTAGTGGAGGGATATTATGGAGCTGAGAAAAGTTTCTGAGCTCCCATGGATGTGGCCAGGATTTTAACTACTCTGGAGGTGAGCTTTTACCATTATTACAGAGTAATTCTTGTAGAAAGCCATGTTAAGTGAAAATGTTTGATATAAAAATGTGGCTGTGGCCTTGGCTGTTTGGGCAGGGAGAGCTACGGCTTCATCCACTTAGTAGAGTGGTCAATAGCTACTAGGATAAATTTGTTTCCACTAGTAGTCTGAGGAAGGGGACCTATTTCATCCAAACTGATGTTGTGGAACGGTTGTTGAGGGGTAGTTGGTTGATATTAATATCTAGGCTTGAAACCAGATTGCTTTTTACACGTAAGCAAGCTTCCAATACGTCAACAACAGATTCCATCATTCCATCCCAGTAGTATCAATCTTTAATTTACTCATAAGTTTTATTTGCCCCTCCATGACTTAGGGTGAAGTATGCTTCTAGGATAGCAGGTACGCGTTCTGAGGGCCACAGGTAAGTCATCCATTTTGCCCCACCTGCTTATACAACTTCCCGTTCTCCACTTTAGTGTTATGGGAGTGTTGGGCTAACATTTTCTATACAGGCTCATCCTCATCCTCCCAGTCATTAGGGGTCATTAAGAGGTCATGTAACCTCTCCACCTCACTATTATCCAAGTGAAGGGCTAGTAGCAGAGTCAACTCATTAACATCCATTTGATGGGTTCCAGCATGGTGCTCAATCTTCATGTCATAATGCTGGAGCTTTAGAGCCCAATGAGCTAACAAGCCAGTAGGATCCTTCATGTTCTGCAACCATTTTAGGGAAGCGTGGTCTGTGACCATAGTGAAGGCGGTCCCATATAAAAAGAGCGGTAGTGCTTCACAGCTAACAGAACAGCAAGACATTCCTTCTCAGTTACACTGTAGTTGAATCTTACTGAATAGGATAAAGATGATCTACACCATTTTCATCTAATTGGGCTGAGATGGCCCTAACGGCATAGTCTGAAGCTTCAGTAAACAGGATAAATGGTTTATTGTAATTGGGGTGCCTCAGGATAGGACGTTATTGTAGCAGTTGTTTCAACGTCTTGAAAGCGGCCTTCTGTTCAGCGCCTCAATAGAAAGGGGTGTTCTTAGTCAATAGGCGAACGAGAGGTTCTCTGACCTTAGCAAATTTGGGAATAAACTGATGGTAATACCCCATCATCCCTAGAAATACCTTGATATCCCATAGATTTTTAGGGGGAGGCATTTTTAAAATCGCTTCAACCTTAATTGCTTGTGTTAATTTCCTTCTTGTAATTGAATATCTAAGAAAATCCAATTTCCTTTGGAAAAAGGTACACTCTGAAACCATCTAGTACTAAAAAAAAGGTACACTCTGAAAGTTTTTCTTTCCCATAATAATAACATTAGTTACTACAATTAAATTTGAACAACAATTTTGATAATCACACAGGAGAGATGGGCGTATACAACAAATACCAATTAAACTATGAAAAAGCCATAACAGACAATAAACAAAATGGTGTGACGAAGGGCAAGAAACGCCCTGGAGGGGGACAGGGAAACATGGCCACCAAAAAACCACAAAATGAGGCACCACCCGGGTTTGTGAAGTTCAACATGAAAAATAACCAGTACATGGAAATCCAATATAACCAACCCCTATCAAACGTAGAGCATGGGCTCTGACTCTACCTAGGGGTCAATTCTCAAAATCTGTGGGAGAAAGTGTGCGAGGCACAGGCCTCCCTCCTTCCCTATGTGGTGTACGTTAACATTGAAATGGTCCTGAGCAGTTGGGTCAATTTGGGATTTAAGACCGAAGAAGATGCAGACTCCACCGCAAAGGTATGTATCAAAGTTGGCCTCCTTGAGGGCTAATGAATTGTGCGCAATGTGTGCACCAGATGGAGCAAAGAAAATATTTTGTTCATCTCCTTTTACTCGCTCTCAACCACCCACCCCCACAAACAAATTGAGGGGGAGCTCTGAGCTGGACTTATCCACTACAGAGAAATTAAACAACTCGAATTACAAGATTTTCACCTGATGCCAAACCTGTGCACAGGAAAGGCAATCGCTGTGATCCACCTGATCCCCAAGGTAGCCACAGACCTCACAAAAACCCTTGTACAGCAGAGTTTCACCTCCCAGATGGGAAGGTGTCAGAGCCATTCTGCGTCACACTGGAACATACGCCGCCTATCTGCAACCACTGCACTACATTGGGGCACAAAGAACATGCATGCCCCGTGAAGGAGGGCATCATGGCCCAGACTTCTGTGATGACACCATAGATGAAGACGACTTAGAATATGGTAAAACTATTGATGACAACCACGCCTTCCATTGTGGGGAGGATGGGCACTACCTCCTCATAGACCCAGTAACACCCAAAGCATGTAAAATGCTGCAGAAGGCCCGCAAGCAGGAAGCGGCTAAGGCTGCATTGCTTGCAGCCTCCACCATTGACCCTGGCAAAATTCAGGATGACGTAGAGGAAATAAGCCGAGTTAACCAATCAGAACAGACTGACCAAGCTGAGGAGGACATAGAGGGAATTATCCGAGCCACCCAATCAGAGCAGTACACCCAAAATGAAAATTTTCTCAACAATGCGACTGAATCAACAAATGGTATCAATAAAGCAAACTTAGCAGAACAATTTCGCTATACTATGGGCGAAAAAGCGGGACTCAATTCTCCGAATTCGCACCCCAAAGCCACAGAAACAAATCAGCGCATTGCAACAGCCCACCATGAGTCATGAGCAATAAAATTTGCCACAATTTCTAAAAACCGCAATATCTGTAAGAAATTGACACAGGGTATGGAATCAGATGATGCCACAGAATATACTGGCCCAGTAACAGAAATCAGGGCTAGCAAAAAGGGCGTTGGGTGTGGGCTGGGCGGCCCCCCAACCACTCCTGAGGCGCCATGGGCACCTCCATGACAATAGGAATGCTAAACATCGTGGAAGCCAGGGCTCACGCGTCCCAAACCAAAAAGCTGGACTTCCTGAAAAAACCCCCTGTAGATATCTTGGCCATCCAAGAAACCCACTGTCTACAGGGGTAAGAGGGATCCTGGTCAGCCATGTTCTCACCATCCTATCAGTAAGGATGACACACTGTGGTGTGGTCATCCGAAATAACAAAAGCTAAAAATCAAAAATTTCTCCTCATATCTGCATGGTCACATCATGATTGCAACAGCTGTAAAAAAAGAGGACATGGTTTTGATAGTATGCATCTATGCATTATGCACTGCAGCCAAAAGGAAACAATTCCTTGAAACCATCCCAACGCTTGCCCTCCCACCAGATACCATACTTTTGGGCGTTTTAACTTTTGGGATAACCCCACTATGGACTGATGGCATAACCCCAAGGGATATGCACCAGGGCACATCGAGTTCCATGCAATGAAGGCATCCCTAGACCTACATGATGCCCTCCCCCCAGGTCGCCACTCCTTCCCAACATGACTTGCTCCAACATACGCAAGGGAATGCTCACCTCAATGAGCCACGTTGACTACATCCTCACACCAAAATCCCACCATTTGAACATCTCCAACTTTGCAACAAAAAAATCAATTTCTCCGACCACCGACATATTTTGATGCAGCTCTTGCCAAACTGAACTTCCACACAGGGGTCGACCTGGAGGAAGCTACACCCAGAAAACATAAAATTGCCCGAAATATCCAACTGGGTTGAATACAAGGCCATGAACATAGAATTAACAACCTCATTTGTATCAGATCCCATTAAAACCTGGGAAAAATTCAAAAACCAAACTAATAAAATAAAAACTCCTCATCTTGCCTCGCATAAGTACACTGCTGACACAGCCACAATAAGGCGCACCTTGGCAGAACTGGACCACCTCAAACTCAACACCCCAAAGTCTGCTACAGCCCAAACTGGGGGCACAAATGGGCGGAAATATACGCCCGCCTAAACATCCTCATTTTCAAACACCAGCACAGAATAAAAGTATCGTGAAAAGGTAAGTTCATAAAAGACAAAACCTTCTAAATGTACTTATTCCACCAATTCCACTCCTGTGGCAACCAGCCCATGTGCACACAGGTCTGCAAATTTGACGGCACCGTGCCAACTGACCCAACAGAGGTCAAGGCGGAAATACACCGCTATTACACCATACTTTATTGTAACACCCTATCTGACCCCCAAAAAATTAAACTTTTATACACACCACCAGAATAAAAGCACACCGCTGGATAACAACCTCCTCAACATAATAACTCAGGAGGAGCTCTGGGACACAGTCTGTGGTGCACACGTAGGAAATGCTCAGGGCCTGATGGGATACCTTACAAAATTTACAAAAAATATTTCAAGCAAATCGCCCCCTCATCTTAGCATCAATATAACAGTGCCTGCTGGAGACTTGCCTCCTCCCTGGTGGCCAGGATTCCTATGTCATAACCCTGTTCAAAAAGGGTGACAAACTGGACCTGACCAACTGGCGCCCTATTGCACTCTAACGCTGATACAAAACTACTCACAAAAATTTTAGCAACCATATTAGGCACAATAGCCCCTAATATCCTTCACTCAATCAGTTTGGGTTCATACCAGGGCGTTCAATCTGGATCAATATACATATTTTCGCCAACATATGTCAGTCTAAAGCAATTAAGCCCTGTAATTCCTAGACCAGGAAATGCATATGACTGCATCAGCTGGCCGTGCCTGAAGAAATGCCTGAGCGCCTTCAAACTCCCACCCAGATTAATAAACTGGGTGATGCTCCTTACAGAATCAACATCCATGGCTGTATGTGGCCCTGGCTTTCTAACCAACAAGATCACACCACGCAGAGGGCTCAAACAAGGGGACTTCCTCAGCCCGCTGCTGTACAACTTCAGCTTTGATCCACTCCTTTGCATCGCTGACTCACGCCTCATGGAATAACCTCACAAGGCCAGTCACCAGTCAAGATACTAGCATTTGCGGATGACTGTGTAACTGGTATAGCTAACAATAATGATGCCCGCCAATTGGAACGCACACCGGAGGAATATTATATTGTGAACAACGCGTCGCTAAACAAAAGAAAAATGGAAATAATCCTCTTAGGCAAGTACACTAACAACTGGGTACAACACCCAAATCTCACAGCTCCCCACAAAGGAACAATCCTCTCATCCTTCCCTTTGCATCACCTTATTCAACCATCTCTGTCCGCCACCTTAGGGTATGGCTAGAGACAGGGGGTGCGCCAATGAGACAATGGAGAACAACCTACTACGGCGGATGTCCAACCGCGTCGCCTCCCTCAAGAGAAGATCCACAGGACTAATAGGGTGAGTAACGGTTGCCAAATCACTCATCCTCCTGATGCTGTGGTTCCCCGCACATGCAATATCCTTCTCACCTGATTTCATGTTCTCAATCTGCGCACTTATCCAGAAATGGATGTGGCCTGGGACCCAGCCACCTGTATGGGTGGAAAAAATCTTTGGCCCACGCTCCAGTGGAGGCATGGGCCGAATAGACTTTGAGGTCCACGCCAACCATTTACTGGGCACCTGGATAAAGGAAGTCCTAGCCCCAGACCTCCCACAACACTGGTCCAGAGCAGAGAGGGCCAATTTCGCGCAGGAGCTCAAACTATTTAACCTACACAGACCATCCAGCCTGCTCACATCTTGCAAACCACTCCAATGCAGAGGGCCCTCATGGAACCCCTCCACATTTCAAACGTCTCCTCCACACCATTTGACACATGGGGTGGTCCGTCACACTCTCAGGCATGAGCCAGGGAAGAGGAGGGCCCAAAGCCCACTTCTCACTAATGAACCCATTGGACCACCCCCAGGGGGACACACACGACGTGGCTTCATTCATTGCAAGAATTGACTACCTGGATGCTTTGGAAATCCCATACAATCATACATCACAGAAGACAATATGGAGGCTAACACATCATCCGCTCCTCCAGCCTAGGGTAAGAGCTAACAAATGGCGTTGACTCAGGAGAACCTACAGAACAAGAGATCGCTCCAACTCTCTTCTTGCTTAGTGCGCAGTGTGTGGAGGAGATGGCACCCTACACCACCGCCTTGAAGCATGCCCCCATCTAGAGCCATATGGTGGGAAGTTGCGCGCATGCTAAGGACCCAAAACCTCCAGGAATTATCAATCTCCAGGAGCCTCCTCGCGCTCCAACTAAAATCCCCAATACCACCTACCCACCGCTCCCTGATAGTTACCATTGCAATATGGACAATACACACTATAGCACCGGATGCTTTCAAGGGAACTGTACCCACCATACATGGGACAATCAGCAGATTCCACCTACCCCTACTGGAACACTTCCAAGCCTGGATATATGGATACATGAAGCTGAGGCAATAAAGGCTCGTTGAGTCATGGTTCCCAGTCTGGTTTCTACACATGGACCCCTTCCTCCACACCTGCTCCATAGTAGGGGAAACCCCTTCAAGTAGCGCACTCAACCCCCCATACCTGGCAGTACCAGCTGGCAACAGGGGTAGCTCATCTACTCTGGGGTGTCTAATTTAGATAGACTTCGCCTCTATCTATCCCAATATGCAATCGGTATTGCCTGTCCCTGGGTCAGCTTACCTCAGTTAAATAAAAGGTATACTTTGAAGGCTTCAACTTCATATTTGACTTGTATAACTGTTGAAACACCTCATTCAGGTGACCAAGATGTTCGTTGAAGGTTCGTGAGAACCCTGTGATGTCATCAAGATAAAATATGACACAAGTTAACTTCAGATCCCTCAAAATGTGGTCCATCGCATGCTGAAAAGATGCAGGTGTGTTACACAACCTTTGAGGTAATTGGGTTGGTTGGAAGAGACCTTCACTAAAAATGAGAGCACATTTCTCCAGGTCTTCAGTGGAAAGGTCCATTTGCCAATAGCCACTGGCCAAGTCCATGGTGAAAAAGAAGTTAGAGTCAGAGAGTTGGGCCAAGGCATCATCAATGCAGGGGATAGGATAGCTATCCTTTTTTGAGGTTATTCAACTTACAATAGTCCATGACTATCTGATGACCTCCGTTTTTCTTTTTTATTAGCATGAGAGGGGAAGACCAGGGGCTTTGTGAAGGAAGTAATAGCCCCACGTCTAGCAACTGCTGGAGCTCCATCCTTATCTGCTGTTATTCCACCTTCGACTTATGGTAAGGTTTGGTCCTAATAGGAAGGGCATCACTCACATCAATGGAGTGATACCAGCCTTTCATGTGGCCATAGTCATTGTCTGATTTGGAAAATATGTCGTTGTTCTATCTAATAAAGTATGAACTTTTGTCAATTCATCTGGGGTAAGCTCATCCAAAATATGTACATTGAGTCATGTACACAACAGGTTATCCATAGGCAAGCCCAAATCCGCCATAGAGCCGACGGAATGGATATTTTCAACATCATCACTGGAATTAGAAAGCCACTGCCAATCTCCTGGTGTTTTCAAATGACCATGTATTTTCCATCGAGGGATCCCAACAGAAAAGTAATAGGTTTCTGGTAGGCTGGGTCTATTATACCAGGCAGTACCCAAGGCTCCAAGGGGTTAACTCCTTCAAGACTTGTATTATGCAACAAGCAGTGGTGTGGGATTTGTAGTGGGATTTTAGTGTCAACCACTTTTTGTTCACCAGGCTTAATCAGGACCTTGACTGCAGCATAAAATGGTATACCATCCCTAGCATCCACTGAATCAGGAAACTTCTTTGTGTTGTGCCCCAAAGTGGTATAGGACAAAGGTATAGCTGAAAGAAGGGTATTTGACTAGACAAGATTATTCATGCTTGCTAGGTTCTTTATTGGATAAGACTAATGGGATCTCATAGTTGTGTATTGAGTGGTATGCTTGCTTCATGCTTATTATTCCTGTCAGGAGTTTAATATGACTGGACGATATG